>JWZX01002822.1:0-36000 GCA_001275005.1 Chrysochromulina tobinii
AAACTGCTCAAGGAGGCGAAGCACCTGCCCGCGGCCGAGCACGCGGCGACGCTCGAGCGGCTCAAGCGCGAGGGCAACGAGGCCAAGGAGGCGCAGCAGGCCAAGAAGAGCCTGGATGCGCAGGACACGGTACTGTCGGACGAGGACATGATCGAAGGCATCTTGTTCTCCATTGGAGGACGTGTGCCACGGCCGAACATGAACGACGTGATTGCGGTGAATAATGGGATTTTGTCTGCGCTGCTCGGATGCAGTGCCGTCTGCCGTGTGTGGCGCATAGCTGCAGCGAGGCCAATACTCGCGGCCGCGCTGGACAAGGTCCTTTCCAGTTACAAGCTCATCATGGACTTCTTTCGCACGAATCGCCTTAAAGAGATGGCAAGGATCGTCATAAAGAGTGGGAAGTTTGTCAAGAAGCCTGCGCCGAACACGCCCGCGCTTGCCGCGAGCGAGAAGGAGCTCGCCTCTTGGCTGGTCAGCGGCTATGAGAGCGGTTGTGGCTCCATTGTTGCCGACGACATTGGCCTCGACAGTGCTGGGCCGTGCGCTCATCTCATCTTGCACTTGTGGCAAAATGGAATTCACGGCCCTTTTGTGATCGTCGCGCCCGAGCCGAGCTGGCCTTCGTGGCAGGAGGCGGTGCTGCAGCTGGTCAAGCTGCGAGTGGGTCTGGTTCGCACCGCCGACGAGCTCGTGTCCATGTCTCGTGTCCGCCTCATCGAGCCGCGGTCCAGCTCCACACCGAATCTTCTGCTCGTGTCCATGTACCCGGCGGCTGCAGACGACCTGAAGGTGCTGGTGGAAGTGTTCGAGCAACTCAACTCGACGTTCAAGTTGATGATCTTTGACGAGCGGCAGTTCAGACCCCCTGGTCTCAGCTTGCGCCACGTGAACGCCTTCGCGGACAGCGTGAATGGGGTGAGAAAAGACGGCGTGAGAAAAGAAAACGTGATACGGCTGACGAACGAGCATCTGCCTGGCGACGCGAGCGGTGTCATGCAAACCGTCAGCGACGCTTGCAAAGGTTTTGGCGGGCACGGCTGGCGGGACGAGCTCTTGGCGAATGTTAAACATCAGATGGACAGATTTTGCCAAGGCGAGCGAGCACAGCTGTTGCGCCAGTGGGCCATGGGTCATGTCGTGTTGCCCATCATGCAGACCCAGCTCTCCGGTGCACTCGTCATGCGTCGAGTCAACCGCGGTGGCCGACCTCATATTGTCGAGAGGGAGGTGCCGGAGCACATGCTGGTCGACGTCCACAAAGATCGCCACTGGATGGTCAACTCGGAGGTGCGCCTCGAGGGCCTCAAGTCGAAGCCTGAGTACAATGGTCGGGTGGGCCACGTGCATAGCTACGACGAAGAGGCCGAGCGGCTGCACGTGCTACTGGATGCGAGCGAGGCGGAGCCCGCGGAATGGGTCAAGGTGAAGGACGAGAACGTGGTTACGATCGCCAACATCAGCAATCGATGACGGCCGCCTGCAACCGCGGTGCTCTTTGCAGGTGGGTCCGTGTCGCCGCCGTTAGCTCGGCTTACGGCTAGTCGGCTTTTAAGTCGGCTTTCTGTATAGTACAAGTCTTGCGGCGCTCTTGAGTCGCTTCACGCTTGTCGTGTGTATTGTGAATGAAATGATAACATCTCATATATCGAACCACGAACAGTTCTAGGGAGATTCGGTCTGAAAAACGTCGTCCTGACACGCGGCGCATACGCGCGCCGGCGCACATCACGGCGCCGGCGCGCGCGGCGCGGACAGGGTGACCGCAGGGCCGAGCCGCTAAGGGAAGCGGGGAACCCAGCCTCTCTGTGAGTGTTCTCCGAATCTCTCGTCGCTCTGCGGTCTCTCAATCTTCTTCCGCCTCCTCTACTTGTTGCCGCTGCTCCTGGTCCTGCTCCGCAATAGACCTCGCCAGTCCACGCACAACGTCGACGTTGCTCTCCATGATCTCGCGAATGCGTTCGAGGTGTGCCGCCATGCGACTCTCAAGGATCAGATCGGAAGCCGCGCCCACCAGCGCCGCATCGTCCGCCGCCGAGCCCCCGCCCTCGTCCGCCGCTCCCGAAGCCGCTGTGCGGCCTTCTTCTCGACGTAACGACTCAAGCCACTGCGCCACTGGCAGCGAGCCGGCCGTCGCCGCACGCGTGCCGCCCGGGGTTGCACCGACCGACTCGAGGCCCCAGAAGCGCGCTGCGCCGGGCACTCGTGGTGAAGGCGCCGCGACGGCGGGCGTGCGGCCCGGAGCGCCCTCCTGAGCTGCTTGCAGCCGTCCAGCCATTCGCGCCAGAGCGATGCGCGTCCGCAAGGTTGGGCGTACACCTGCAAGGGCCATCAGCCTCAGAGCCTCGATGGCGGATTCCAAATGGGTGGGAGAGCGGACCGCACTCAGCAGGGCGAGATAGGGCGTCTCCACGGACACCAGTGCGGGTGCGGGAGTGCCGTGGAGTGCCCAGGACGACGGCGGCCGCGGCGCCGCCGCGCCCGGCGCGGAGGCGGCCGCATCAGGAACGTCGTCGTCCGCCGCCTCGGGCGCATTGCCCGGCGCAACGGCCTGCTCCGCCGCTGGGTCCCGGGCGCCGGGCGGGGCCTTCAAGGCCCGCAGTGCCGCCTCGAAGTCACCCGACGCTGCATGCATGTGCACCAGCGTGGCGAGCAAGCGCGGGCGCGGCGCGACGTCGACCCTCGCGAGGCGCGAGAGCGCCAGCTGCTGTGCGTCTGCGGGCTGGCGCAGCCTCGCACGCCATTCAGCTCGCGCGAGGACACGGACGAGCTCATGCTCCTCGGTCGCGGTGCGCCGCGCTCCGCCTCGCTGCACGCTCGCCGTCAGACCATTCCCCAAAAGCGCCGCCGTCGTCGCTTGTAGGAGCGCGAGGGCGCCGGGTGAGCGCCTGCGCACACCCTCGCCGCTCTCGTGCAGCAGCCGTCGACAGGAGCGCTCGTCTACTCGGAGCCCCGCCCCCCAGAACGCGTCAAGCAGCGCAACGCACTGGTAGTACTCGCGCGCCGCCACGCAGCCGAGCAGTAGAGCACGCCGCGCCGCCGGCGGCGGCAACGGCGCCAGTTGCGAAGCTGGCGAGGACGAGGACGAGGACGAGGACGAGGACGAGGAGGATGCGTGAGCGGCCGGTTTGGCCATCTCCCACTCGCTCGTCCCACCATACTCCTCGATGAACTCTGCCCTCGTGTACGCGTTGCCGTCCGCCGTGTCGATGCGCCTCTCCACATCGCCGGTCGCCGCCTTCGGCTTCCGCGCGGTTGCCAAATTTGGGTCGCTCGTGACGAAACCAATGGCGCGCATCCGGAGCGTGACGAGTGCCGCGTCCGCCGTCTGAGCCGCGTGCACACGCGCACGCGCCGCGACGAGCGCATCGTCGCGCAGTGCGCGCTGCGGCGCAAAGGGCAGCTTCGCCACGAGTGGTTCAACGACCGTCAGAGCTGAAGGAGTGTGCACCAGCCGCAGCAGCGCCCTGACCGTCTGGCCGCTCGGCGTGACCTGGCAGATCTCGCAGGTCTTAATGAGAAGCAACGGCAGCCGGTCCAGCTGCCGGCCCGCCGTCGACGCCCAGGCCGCCGGCGCGCACGCCTCGATCAGCGCATCGAACGACGCTCGGTTTGGCCGCATGCCGGCGCGCATCTGCTCCTGCAGGATCTTTAGGAGCTGCGCGGGCTCATTCGATGGCTCGCGCCGCGCCGCGGCGAAGACATGCTGCAACGTGTACGAGCTGGGCGCCACGCGGTCGGCACGCATCCTCTCGAGGATGCCGAGGACGCGCTCCACGCGGCCACCACCCACGCCCGAGCGAGTGTCGCGAGCAAGCATGCGCGCAGCCTCGTTGTACACGCGCTGCCGACCCGGTAGCGCCCGGCCGCCCAGTTCGTGAGTTGCAGCCCGGTTGAGCACCTCGGGGATCAGCGAGATATGGCCAGCCGAGCCAAGCGCTCGCACCGCCGCCGTCAGGACCGAGGTCGTCAGCCACGGCCGTTCCAAAGCGGCGTCGCCGACGGCGCGATCAATGGCCGCGAGCGCCACGCGACGCTCGAGCATTGGTGTGCACAGCTCTGCCGTCAACCTATCGTGAAGGCGCAGGGGATTGGAGGCGGTCTTGGTGACGACGCGCACACGGGCCGACGTGGTAGCCATGTGTACGGTACCTCAGGACGTCGGCCCCACGTGGCTCGAAAACGGTATGTGTGAACGTTAACACGACAGACGCGACAACCGGTGCTACGGTGGAAGTGCCGAACGGGATCCCTGTTTCACTGACTCTCGCTCAAATGCTCAAATGATCTACCTGATCATTCACGGCCTATTCATTCATACATCTCGACATAGGCGACCCAACCGCCATGGAAGCGAGACCGCTGCGGGCGTGGGCCGACCCTACTCTTGTTCAGCAGGCTCCAGCAGCGAACCCACAAGCACACGCCTCCGCAGTGCGTCGGCAGCAGCCGCCGCCGCCGCCGCATACTCTTGTTCATCATCAAATGGTGAACCCGAATGAAATTGAACGGAGGGCTGCTGCTGAGCGCTCCCTCTCGCTTCGTGTGACGCAAATGGTGGGCGCCCGTCCAGCGCCAGTGCTAGGCAGCGCCGCGCCCGACAGCAGCTGTGGCTATTCACAGCAGCAGATGCCGATGGGCTATCCGCCACCGCCGGGCTATTACCAGCAGGGTCCGGCCGCCGCTGGTCCGCCGTTGCCGGGCTACTACCCGCAAGGTCCGATCGCTGCCGGCTCAGCCGTGAGGGCCGTGTACAATAATCGGCCGCAGAGCCCGGGGCCATCGGCCCTGAGCCGCTCGCAGCAGTCCTTGATGGCTCCCGCTGGCGCTCCCGCTGGCGCTCCGATGGGCGCTGAGCATATGTGGCGCTCGAGTTCGGGCGCGTCGATGAGCCACCGCGATGCGCTCAACGGCAGTGGGCTTGCGGCGCCGCAGGTGCGCACGGGGCCGGATCCGGACTTTCGGTGGCGTCTCGACCCGGCCGTGGCCGCGGCGAGCAGCGGCGGCGGCGGCGAGCCACGACCCGGCGGCAGCGCCGAGCAGCGCGCGGAGCGAATGGCCGCTGAGAATGCCGTGCTGCGCGAGGAGCTGCGCCGCATGCCCGAAGAGCTGCAGCGCTCGTCGCGGCTGGACCAGAAGCGGCTCGAGGGCCAGATCTCTCGGCTGCAGTCCGAGGTCCGTACGCTCCTCGCCGACGTGGTCGCCGCCAAGGAGGGACTGAAGCAATCCGAGCTGCGCATCGAGGCGGAGTGTGCGGCCGCCGCCACTGTGGCCCACGATGAGGCCTTCGAAGCCGCGAGGGAGGAGAAGGAGAAGGCGCTCCGGCTCGCCGCGACCCATGCGGCCACGGCGCTCGAGGACGCGCTGTCGCGGGCGAAGGCGGAGCGCGATGCGGCCCTTGCGGCGGCGGCAACGCGATCGGAGAGAGCGCTCGCAGAGGAGAGGCAGCGCTCGCAGCGCGAGATCGCGGACGCGATCGCGCGAGCGAAGGTGGAGGCGGCCGAGGCCATGGCGGCGGAGAAGGGCGAGCTGCATGCGCGTCTCGAGAGGGTGGCGCAGGAGGCCGAGGCCATCCGCGACGAGCTTGGTCGCTCCAAGCGCGCGATGGAGGACACGGTGCAGGCCGAGCGTGCTAAGGCGCAGCACGAGCTGCAGGCGGCGGCGGAGCGTGCGGCGGCGGACCTCGCGGCGGCGGCCGAGAAGGCGCAGCGTGAGCAGGCGGTGGCTCTCAAGGCGATGGAGGAGAGCTACCTGGCGAACCCCATCATCAAGGAGGTTGAGGTCATCAAGCAGGTCGTCAAGGTCAAGGAGGTCATCAAGGAGGTCCCTAAGCCCGTGTACGTCGAGGTCGAGAAGGTGGTGTACCGCGAGAAGGGCAAGCCCAAGACGGCGCTGCCTTGGGAGCAGCCACGGCCCAGGACGGCGCCCTCCGGACTGCCCAGGACGGCGCCATCAGGGGTCGCGGACTCGGTCACCATACCCGCGGCCGAGGCGATCGCTCTCGATGCCGCGGAGCGTTTGACGTCGCTGAAGCTCGCAGGCGTGCCAATGAGCCCGGGGCAGCGCCCGCCATCGGGGGCGGCGGCCCGCGCGTCGTCGGCAGGGGGGATAGGGAGGCTTGCCATCCCGCCGGCGGTGCCCGGTACAGCGCTGCCACTCATGCTTACGGGGACGGGGCCGGCGCCGGCGCCCGGTACAGCGCTGTCCACGCAGCCATCTGTCGAGTACATCATGCCGCCGGCACCGCAGCCCTCCGAGGCGGGCCCGTTGCCGCCGCAGCCGTTGCCGCCGCAGCCCGCGCCGCCGCTGCTCCCTGTGGATGAGGAGGCGCTTCTGGCGGCCATGCGGCTGTTGACGAAGCTCGAGCAGCAGGCGGCGGAGGCGGCGAGGGGACCCATCTTACCGTCGCCACGACGCTCGCAGCCCTCGGCGGACTGTAATCAGCTGATGGGGCCGAGCGCGCTCATGCCCAAGACGGCGCCGAAGGAGCCCGAGGGGCGCGCCCAGGACGGCGGGGGTGCCCAGGACGGCGTCTTTGTGACGCAGGCTTGCGCCGACAGCATCAACTTCGAGGGCGGTGCCACGGCCGCGCTCGGCATCGGCGCGCCCTTTTTGGCGGCGCTCGAGACATTCTATATGCAGCACGGTGTTGCAGGTGAGACGACGATGGCGGAGCTATGCGGCGGCGGTGAGCGCATGCCGCTGAGCGCGACGGTGCAGCAGCTCACCGCGCACACGGGCACTTCTCTCGCGCGCGCGTGCTTCGATCTCGCGCGTCTCGAGCAGGTAATGGCCACTGATGACCCCTGATGAGCACTGACCGCCTACGAGTGCCAATGAGCTGAGTGCCTCTGAGTGTCACTGATTGCCTCTGAGTGCCACTGATTGTGGCACTCGCGCTGTTTGTTCGAGCAGGTGGACACGTCGAGGCTGTTTGGCAGACCGACGCTCCTCCTCAGCTACCCGTCCTCCTCATGCATCGCCGACCTCATCGGCGCTGCGCAGAGTAGGCTTGGGCGCGCCGCGAGCGCCGCCGCGAGCGCGCCGCCGGCGGCGTTCGCGTGGGTGGACGGTTTCTGCGCCTCTCAGCATGCATCGGCCGCGGAACTCCATGCGCAGGTAATGAGCCCTGATGAGCCCTGATGAGTATTGACGAGTATTGATGAATACGGATTGCCTATGATTACCCCTGATTGCCACTGATTGCCACTGACGTGGAGCTCCATGTGCTGATTGCCACTGATTACCCCTGATTGCCACTCATTGCCAGTGACGTGGAGCTCCATGTGCTGATTGCCACTGATTACCCCTGATTGCCACTGACTGCCAGTGACGTGGAGCTCCATGTGCAGCGGCCCGCGTGCAAGGAGGTGGTGCTCTTCTGCTACCCGCTCGTAGGCGCATGGGCCCGCCCGGACGAGCCGTTCATGTTGACCAAGCCCGCCACGCCACGTGGCGTCAGCCCGCCGCGCCACGCCCAGGCTACGTCGGGCCTCGGCGCGAGCAGCGGTGGGGTGGAGGGCGCTGCCATTATGGGCGCCGGTACGGCGCTCAACGGCTCGACGCAGCGCTCGGCCGAAGGGCCGATGGCGCTGAGCCGCGCTCAGTGCGTGCTCGAGGCGGCGGCGGTGCTCGCCTCGGGCGGCCGTGTGCACGTCGAGCTTGCGACGCATGAGTGGTCGGACCTGCCCGCTCTGCTCGAGACGTCGCTGGGTCAACTCGATCAGAGCATCCGAAGCGCGAGCGTCGATGGACTCCAGCTGCCCTCCTCCGCCTCTGCAGGCGCGATGCGAGCCCGGTTCGAGGCGCTCGAGGGGGGCGCTCCAGGCGCGCTTGCCGCTGATGAGCCCTGATTGCCTTTATTGAGTACCACTGATTGCCACTGGTTGCCACTGGTTGCCACTGATGGTGGCGCTCGCGCTTCTCGCTCCAGGCGCGCTTGCCGCTGTGCAGAGGGCTGTGCGCGGATGGCTCGCAGCTGAGGGTGCGGCGGCGCTGCGTCGGCTCGAGGTAGAGCGTGGGCCGCGCACGCCGCTGCCACTCCGACTCGAGCTCGCGCAGGTGTGCTGATGACCTCTGATGACCTCTGATGACCTCTGATGACCTCTGATGACCTCTGATGACCTCTGATGATCTCTTGTGCAGTTGCTCGCGGCGCTTGGGCGACCCGCGGAGGCAGAGGCACTCCTCGTGCATGAGGCGACGGTGCGAGAGGAGCACTCCGGCGCTCGGAACGCCGAGACGCTCGCTGCGGTCAGCTGTCTCGCGAGGCTGCTTGCCCAGGAAGGGAGGACTGCCGAGGCGACGCAGCTCTACCGGCACGCCCTCGCCGAGTACGAGCAAGGCTTTGGAGTGTCGTCACCCCTCACTCTCCGTACGAGCGTCGCCCTCGCCGAGCTGCTCGCCGATCAACGGCTCACCGACGAGGCTGCGTCGCTGTACCGCGGCGCACTCAAGGGGCTCGAGCTCACGCTGGGCCTCGCGCACCCGCTCACGCTGCAGACGACCGATGCGTACGGGATGGTGCTCGCGGAGCAAGGCAAGCGCGCGCTCGCCGCGTCCGTCTTCAAGCGTGCGCTCGAAGGCTACCAGAAGGCCTACGGCGCACGCCACCCGGAGACCCTCGGTACCATGAGCAACCTGGCCAACGCGCTGCGCCTTCAAGGGAAGCTCGAGCCGGCGGCGCTCTACTACGCGCAGGCGAGCCGTGGGTTGATGCTCGCGCTCGGGGAGACTGATCGAGAGACGCTACGGGCACTCCATGGGTTCGCGCAGGTGCTCGCCCTGCAGAAGAAGCACGACGAGGCCGCTGAGTACTTCCGGAAGGCTTATGAGGGGCGCCAGGCGCTGCTAGGGGATGAGCACGTGAGTACGCTGCGCACGCTCGGAGAGTACGCGCAGTCTCTGGTCGTGCTCGGGCGTGTAGCTGAGGGGATCGAGGGGCTTCAGCGCTGCCTGCATGGCGCCGAGCGCGTGCACGGCCCTCAGCACGAGGACACCCTCAACGCCATGGAGCGCCTCGCCGGTGCGCACGACAAGGCCAAGGAGTACGTGAGCGCCGAAGGCTACTACCGGCACGTGACCGAGGCGCTGGCGCGCACTCTGGGCGTACGGCATGAGCGCACCCGACACGTGGCCGCGAAGCTCCTCGACAACCTTGTGCAGCAAGTCAAGCTTGTCGAGGCGCAGGACGTGGCCAAGCATTACAAGCTCGATCTCGCGCTGAAGCAGCCCAAGCGCACGCCGCCCGCATCGTACAGCGCCCTGAGCGCTCAGGACGGCGCGGGAGCAGCCCCGGTGCGCCCCGCAAACGGCGCTGTGGTCAACGGAATGGGAGGGCCGCCCCTCGTGCCGCGCAAACCCACCGTCGAAGCTGTCGTCACGCAACGGGCCATGGCGGCCGCTTCGGCCGCTTCGGCCGCTTCGGCCGAGCCAGCTGCGAGCTTGCCCGCGCCCGCGCCCGCCTTGTCACCGTGGGGCACGACCGACGCACCGCCGAGTTCGCCGAACGCTGCCGGCCGATGAGAGTAACATGAGAGCATAGAGCATGCACTGATGTGTGCAGCGGCATCCGTGTTGAGATGACAGGCATCAGACCGTAACGAGTGTTGGCCACGGCCCCTCGTATCCGGGATCTAGTCGTCAGGTTGGCGGCCGACGCCGCGGGGCCGCGCGTGATACATATGCGCGCGGCGGTTCGCGGGGCGCGGGCGGGGTCGGGGTCGTCGCACGTCGGCGTCGCCGCGCCGGGCCGATGTGACTTGTGTGCGAATTTGTGGTGATGGAACCTACTTTAACTGGATTCGAATCCACTTGGCGGGATCCCCTACACACGACTTCACCACTCAGACGTTCGTGCGGGTCTTCGACGTCGACCGGCGCGGTATTCGCACGTTGCCGGCACATGCCTCGGCTGGCCTCGGGTTTCATGTCACTGAGGATGGAACCAGCAGGTCGGGCAGTCCAAGCGAGTGGCGACGTGCAAGCGTGCCGTCCAGTTCGGAGAGCAGCCGGAGAAAGGCTGCATTCTTCAATAGAAGTTCGACCTCAGCTTCAAGCTGAGCCGGCGTGAGAGTCGTAGGCGGTGGCGGCCCGTTGATCACGATCCCCTTGAAGCGAAGATGCTGAAGCACGACCGCTACGTCTCGCTCGGAATGACACTCGGCTAGGAGCGCTGGGCCGCGCGATGCGGGGACGAGCATGATCTTGGAGTCCAGGCTTCCGAAGATAAGAGCGCCCAGCGGCTGATGCAGAACCACTGTTCCACCAGACTGGCAGACGGTGCAGTTCACATCGCTGAGCACAAGGGTTGCTGCGTCCGCCAGAGCTGCGAACTGGCCCGTGAGCACGTCCTCGCGCGCGACGCGGACGGGCACGGTGAGCGACGGCATGGGCGCTGACCTCCGAAGGAAGAGACGGCGCCGCTCGCTCTCGCTCGTTCCTTCGCCGCCTGTGGACGGCCGCCGATCGATCGGCCCCTGTCCACACACATGTGTGAATGTGAAAGTGTGTCTAACGACGCACAGTCAAGTATAGACTTGTCTTGACACATGTGCACGGCACGGCGCCAACCGCCCACCGGGTCTCTACACGACGACACAGACGTGGTATGACGACACACCGCTGGGCGAATCAAACGACCGCTTCGTTCGGTGAGTTGCTTGTTCTCACCCTCTCCCCTGGTGCTCGCAGGCCGGCGAAGAATTCCAGGTCGAGTGGTTCGTTCTTGTTCGTCCGCAGATGCTGCTCTGCGCGCAGCTCCCGCAGCACCTCGCGCGTCTGCTCGATGCTGAGAACACCCGAGTTACCAAAGTCCTTGTCGCGGAAGCGCGCGCGCATTGCAGTCTTGCTCAGCCCCGTGCGCTTGCTCAGCTCGCAGAACTCGGTGATGTCGATGGTGTTGCTACCGTCGACGTCGAGCTGTTTGATGATGGCCGCATCTGCCTCGGCAACGTTGCGCTCCAGGGTCGCTTCCCGACATTTGAGCACATCTTCGATCCACTGGATGAGCCGCGACCTTGTCTCCCTCGTGTCCTTCGGGTAGTACAGGCGGAGTGCCTCCTCAAAGTTGGATGGCTCAAAGCTGGGCAGGCGGGCGGCGTGCCAGGGCACGCTGCCACCACCGCTTTTAGTTGCCTTTTGCTGCGCGATATCCTTGTAGAGGTTGAGGACATCACGGCGTCGCGGTTGAAGATCCTTGGGCAAAGGCTTCACCACGAAGGCGTTTGTCGCGATGGTGTCCTTCTTTCTTAGCGTGAGGATCAACTCCTCGTACGAGATAGAGCCATCGCCAGACTCATCGAACTCGCTAAAAATAGCGTGAATGTCGACAATCCTCGTCTCCGGAAGAATGGACTTGATGGTATCGGTAAACTCTTTTAGCGAAATCTCGCCGTTGCCATCGACGTCGCACTTGTGGAAGAGGTCGATGACGCGGTCGAGCACATCGGCGCGCCGCAGCGCCTCGCGAAGCGACTGAACCTGGGCCCTGATCTCGTCCGTCCCTTGACCCTTTTTGGCCAGCTGCACCTCGTAAGCTGTCGGGACGAGCGAATCGTCGAGCATGCGCGCGAGCGCTTCGACGGAGTTTTTCCTGTCCTTTTTGCGCTTCTGCATTGCCGCTACCGCATCCGACGCATGTTGCGGACCAGACTCTTCAAAGCGCGAGTCAACTGCGTTGAGAATCGCTCCGAGCAGCGTGTTTTCGAGACCTTCGACTATGAGCTCATCTCTTTCGTTGCTCGCGTTGAAGTAGGAGTGAGCTGTGGCGGCTGTGACAGCTCCAAGATTGGCCGCTCTGTCCTTAGCATCGCTGCTGGGTTTGGGCGCACTCGAGAGCGCTGGCAGCGCCGCACTCGAGAGCGCTGGCAGCGCCCCTTCGCTCCGCGAAGCCTGCATGCGGCCAAAGCCCAAGGCAGCTGCCCCGAGGGCGACGGCCGATTGGCGCCGGAAAAAGGCTTTCGCGGCGCCCACATGCAGATTGGGCAAGGAGCCTTTTTCCGATGGATCAGCGGACACGGCAGCAGATGGGTCAGCGATCTCCACCCATTCCGGTTGTTCCGGCTTCTCCTCGCCAAAGACAGCCGCCAAGGTATTTTGCTCGAAGATGGGATCATCGAGCACTTCGAGCAGGCAAAGTGGTTCCGCCTGAGCCGCTGGGCTGCGCCGCTCGACAGCTGGAAGCTCCACGAGTAGTCGTGACGGCGAGCCTTTAGTCTTGGCAAAGGAGCTGGAGCTCAGCGAGGCACTGGTTTGCAACGGCATCCCTGGCGGCACCCTCAGGGAGCCACCCACGCGCCGCGGTGGGCTGAGGCCTTTGGGACTAGGGGACGGCGGTTTGGTCATGGCAGCTGCAGCTGCAATAGAACCAGGCAGTGGCGGCAGGAAGAAGGGGAGCGGGACGGCTAATATGGGCGGTGCCACGGGCCTGCCGAGACGGTCCCCGGGCAGCAGCGTCAACGGAGAGCCTTGGAAGAAGGCAGCACTGCTCTGCGAGGACGTGATCGACGTCCGCGCCCCAGAGAGAGCCGTCCCGGGCATGCCTGCAGAGGTAGCCGAAGGACTCGACCAGTGCGGAACCTCACTGACTCCTCACTGACAGTGTTGGACGGCAGCCGCCGACGAACACCGCGTGACAACGCGCCCGCTCGGAATCCGGCTACAATGTATGTACTGTGTACCGTCCAAGGGACGCGGTTTCACGATGCGAAACTGAAACCGCGGAGAATTGGAAAGACGTCCAGCGCAGCGTGCAGAACAAAATGTGTGGTCCAGAGACTGCGGCGACTGGGAGGTCTTTGAGCCGCACCATCTGTAAACTCATCAAGTTCCGTTTAATTTGTCATGAAAATACCTGATACGTCGTCAATTCATCAATCATCAAGCCTTTCTGCATCGGATCAGCTGCACCTTTCGTCGATGTCGCGTGAAAATGGCGGGATCGTCACCTCCAGGTCGCGGGGAAATGATGAGGCCGTCCACCCGCTTTCGCATCTGACCGTGCTGCCGCACGAACTCTGCTGCGCCATCATGCACCACATTGGCGACACGATGTCCATCGTCGCAGTGACAGCCACCTGTAAGCCGCTGATGGCCATGGCAGACTCGGACTTCTGGCGAGTGAGGCTTACTGAACGCTATCCCGGCGCTGAGCCGAGCGGCGACGCGAGCACGGTGCGCGACTTGTACAGCGTGCGATGGAAAAAGGCGCGCATGGAGCTCAATGACCTGAGTATCCCGGGCAGCAACGCTCCGCCAGTCGCGATGGTGAGCAGTAGCACTGGCTTGAGTGCGCGCAGCGCGAGCAACCCCCTGGAGTGCTCCGCGCGCGTGCTCCATTCCGCCAGCGTGATCGAAGGCGAGTTCAAGCGTGATTGCGACCAGCTCGCGAGCCTCGTCGCCAACGGGCAGATAGCGGCGGACGACATCGTCGAGTGGCTGCGCAGTGACGCGGCGACGCGTGCCCCGCTGACCGCGTGCGCTGCCATTGCCGTGCTGCAGCGCCGCCGCCTGCGCTCGGAGTGCGAACCGCACGCCCTCGACCTGCGCCTGCGGCCGCTGGCCCGCGCCCTGCAGCGACTTCGCCAAGGCACGCACGCCACGCCGCCGCGCGTACTCTCGCAGCGCGTCGTGCTCAAGTGGACGGCATGGTCGTCGGCGCGCGACTGCCGAGGGTTCCGCGCGCGCGACGACCTGCGGCGGTTGCAGCCCACCTTGCAAGAGCTTCTCCTGTGCGTTGCCGATGAGGAGAGATCGATGGCACTCGAGGAGCCAGCGTCACCGCACAGCACGCCGCCGCGCACGCCGCCCGGCACGCCTGAGTCGCATTCGGGAGACGCCGAGGCCTTTTGGCGCGTGCTCGCCCGCGGGGTCGTGCACGAGGTCCGATCCATCAGCCTCGCATCAGATGTAGAGGCGATGTGAATGGCGGCCAACGCAGCTCAGTGCCAGAGATGGCGGCCAACGCGGCTTTCAGTGCCAGTGCGGATGCTGTGCGGGGACAAGGATAGCGATCAATATCCCTTATCGTGTACCATGTGTATATTTGCCAATCGGCGGTGTGATGCGTGGTCATAGTGAATTTTGGAGACTTCGTGCAACGAACCAAATGTTCGACAAGTTAGAAAGTTGACGAAATGCCCAGTACGGCGCACCGTCCATCTAGATGGCCCTGGGAGCCCTGGGAGCCCAGCCTTGTTCCGTCGTGCTCGTTGGCCTCGACGAATGCTTGGGCTCACGAAAGCAGCCCAAAGAGAATTTTCTAAGGCAGCTCAAACCGTAGAGCAGCTCAAAGGGCTGGTCGAAGATAAGATAGGGAAGAGCGGCGACGTGATTGTGCCGCCATCGCGGCTGACGCATGGGCTCAAGGATGAGCACTTTGTTGGCGATGTGACGACCTTGCGCTACCCGGCGACGCTCGACTTCTCGCACGCCAACTTTAAGCTGCGGGACATCTCGCTGCTGGCGCAGGTGCCTAAGGGCGCGCCGCAGACGATCAACCTTGGTGGCAACGAGCTGACATCGCTCGAGGAGGTCAATCGCTTCCAGGCGCTGCGGTCGCTGGTGGCATGCGCGAATTCACTGCAGGTGGGCGGCGGCCTGATCCTGCGGCTGCCAAAGCTGACGGACCTCGACCTCGCATCCAATCGACTGGTCGCGATCCCGCCGCTCCAAGAGCTGCCGCAGCTGCAGACGCTGCACCTGCAGCGCAACCAGATCCATCGGAATTGGGCTGAGCTCCAGGCAGTGGCAAGCTCGCTGCGCGAGCTCGACGTCTCGCAGAACCGGCTCGTATGGTCGAAGTCCACAGGCGAGTTCGACGCCGCCTTGCGCGTGCTCAGTTCTCTCAAGAAGCTCAAGGAGCTGCGAGTGGGCGGGAATCCCGTCTCTGACACGCCCGCACTTCGCCACCTCGTGATCACGTACGCGCAGTCGCTACAGCGTCTGGATGGCGTGGCGGTGACCCCTCAGGAGCGGCGCGGCGTCTCGAATATGGAGCGTCCAGTGGCAGCAGCGGCGATCATGGTGTTGCCCGGCGCCAGCGATGAGGAGGACGACGATGATGGCATCAGTCTGAAGGATTTCGGCGCCGCCAGCGGCGCTGCCGGCGGCGCTGCCGGTGGCGGCGGCAGCGGGTCGTCGGCGCATGAGAGTGGCAGTCATGGCGCGTGGGTGAGCATGAAGGCTCTCATTGGAGGCAGCGCCAAGTCGACGAAACCTGGCGCTGTACTGGGCGTGAGCATCCCGAGCGGCGCGGGTGCGATGCAGCCTGGTCCCCAGGGATGGCTTGATGACTTGGAGGACGGCGCCAACGGGCGCGCTGTAATGGGCGCCAAGGGACGTGGGCGCGCCTCCTCGTCGGATCGTGCTCTGGCAGCCATGAGCAGCCGCGCGCGAAGCGAGCCGCCGAAAGGGCGCGCTGGCGGCAGCGGCGGCGGCTCGTGCCGAGAACCGCTGGACGATGGCGCGGGCGTCGGCTTCAAACGCGACGCACCACGGCAGCAAGCAGCTGAGACACGCCCGTGGGGTGGCGCGGGCGGCGAGGCGCGCTTGATCGCCGGCCGCGCCGGTGCCACTGCCGGCCGGAGCGCCACCGACATTGAGATGGACTCCCATTTGGACGGCGATGGCTTCGTAAGTGATGGAGGTTCGAGCGATGTAACGGGCGAGGACGAGGACGAGAAGGACGAGGAAGAGCTTCCTAGTTGGGTACTGCAGGCAACAGGCAGCGGCGGGCGCGGCGCTGGGGGTCGCGGCGCCGGGGGCCGCGGCGCCGGCGCATCCGGCGCGGGCCGCGGCAGCTCGCGTGCCAACACGGCGCGTGCCAACACGGCGCGTGCCAACGGCCCCGACAAAGGTCGTGGGGACTCGCGCGATGACGAAACCGAGATGAGCTCCAGGCGTGTGGCAGCCTCGCAGCCGCCGTCCCCGGGAGGGCGCCTGCCTAGTTGGCGGGAGGCGCCGGACGACAAGAAGACGCGCGAGCGTATGGAGCGTGAGGCGGCGGCCACCGCTGCGGCCGAGCGGACGGCCGAGGCGGCCGAGGCTGCGCGCGCGGAGGCGGAGATGGCCGCGCTTGCCCGTCGTGAGGCTGGTGAGCGTCAGATGGCGCTTGAAGAGTCCGAGAGAGAGAAGATGAAGCAAATGGAGCGTGAAGCCTTTGAACGCACGCAGCGCGCAGCGGCAGGAAGCGGCACTGCGCCGAAGGCGGCCAGGACTGCAGGTGCATTGGCGGCAGCGATGCCGGGGAATGGCCCTCTGCCCGCTCGGGCTGGCGGATCGTCATCCATGGTGTCCATGGTGCCGATGGCCACGATGGCCTTTGAGTTTGACGACGACGATGGCGCCGCACAGAGCGAGCAGGAGGACAGCCAGGGCGGGCTCAGTGAGGACGAGGAGGAGGAGGACGATGATGATCGCTCCATTTATCTGGAGGAGGAGGAGGAGGAGGAGGAGAGGCAGCGCAGCTCCCGACGGGAAGGCGCCCGAACGAGCGCCCTAAAGGGCACCGGCCAGCCCCAGACTGACAAACGCTTCCCTCGCCCAGAGCGTGAACCACCGAACCACGCGGGCCACATGAGCTACGCGTCACCGGCGCCGGCACTGATGGCCACAGCTGATGCTGCAGCTGACAAGCGGGCAGTCAGGAGCGGCTCTGTCTTTGGCGCCATGCTGAGTACGCAAGAGCTTGCGCCGACGAGTGCGCCACCGAGCGCACCGCCGAGTGCGCCTAGCACCGCTCGGCCGGGCGCGCCTAGCACGGCGAGCGCGGCACACATTGACATGATGGGTCAGGCTGGGACGGCAGCAGAGGGCAGCGGCAAGGCGGCAGGCGCTGCAGAGGGCAGCGGCAAGGCGGGCGGCGTTGTTGGCGGCACGCTCGGCGCTCTCCTCGCGGCTCGTCGGGAGAGCAACGCCAAGCCTATCCGTCAGCTCAATGTCGTGGAGGAGCAGATGCAGATGCTGGCGGCGTGGCAAGCGCAGCAAGCCCCCGCCCCCGCCCCGGCAGCAGTGCTGCCTATGGTCGGTTCGCCCTCGCCGGAGAACTGGTCCCCCGCGCCTGCGCCTGCGCCTGCGCCTGCGCCTGCGACGACCACGGCGCAGGCGCCCCATGCCTCTCCGATGCGTCTGAGCCCCGGGATGTCGCCGCAGATGGCGCCGTATCCGATGACACCGCTCAACACGACGCTTCACGGGTACGCCCAGACGCCTACGGCGCACTATGAGAGCGCCGTAATGGGCGGGGGCGGCGGTAGAGGAGTCGGCGGCGTTGAGCCTCCGTCCTCTGCAAGCAGCCCATCGGGATGGTCAGTAGGAACACCACGCTGGCCGGGCGGCGGCGGGATGGGCAGCGGCGGCCCTGACAGAGGCGGCTGTGCGCCTCACACGGGTAACGGTGCTTCGCGGGGGCCGCCGAGTCCCTCTGGGTCCACAGGTGCCCTCGCGGCGGCGCGTGCTGCGCTGCAGCGCGTCGAGGCACTCGAGCCCAGCAGCTCGTTGGAGCACGGCTTCGCTGACGACGATCGCTCCTTGTACGGATACGGATATGCCCCCTCCGCAGGCGGCCTGTCGGCCACACGCCAGGCAGCCGAGGAACGGATCGTGGCGGCGGCGGCGGCGGCGGCGGGCGCGGTGATTGCGTCCGAATGCATCAAGTGGCGCGCGCGCGCAGACCGTCTCGAGGCGGAGCGCGCGGGACAGCTGGCGCAGCAGCAAGAGCTCTTAAGCGCCATTCGCGCCAAAGAAGTGTTGTTCCAGGAGGCTGAGGGCGCGCTGCAGGCGGTACGCCAGCAGGTGAACGCCGGCAGCGCAAGCACGAGCAGCAAGCAGCGCGAGGAGTACATCAGCCAAAAGGGGGCCCTGCAGCGCGAGCGGCAGGAGACGCTTGCCGCCGAGGCCGCACTCGCAGACGTGCGGCGCGAGCTCGTGGAGCTCGAGACAACGCTTGTGGCGGTCGAGGACGCATGCTCGGCTCTGGAGGCCGAGTTGCCGGCCGAAGGTGTCACGCACGCCCTCGCACAGCGTACGCAGCAGGCTGAGCGCGAGGCTGCGCACCATCGGCAGCGGCTGGCCTCGATGACCGCAGCTCTCGAGGAGAAGCGCGCGCGCCAGCGGCGGCAGAGCGTCGGTGGTACGGACGAGAATCCTCTTGCGCCGCAGCATCGCGCCATTGAAGAGCTCGAAGGCGAGGTCGAACGAGCTCGGGCGGAGCTCGCCGAGCTGCGCCGGGCCATCCCATCGCCTTCGAAAGCCCGCGCCGCGCCACCGAGCATGGGGGTAGCGGCGGCTTGTGATCTAGCAGAGGCGACGGAGGCGGCGCGGGGCATAGATTTCGATGAGGAGGAGGAGGCGGCCGCGGCCGAAGACTCGGTGCGACGGCAGCTAGCCGCGATCAAGCGCGAGCGGCGTGAGCACGAGTCGCTGCGCTGCGTCTGGCGTCAGTCGGCGTGGCAAGCGGCGTGGGCCATCCTCGCACTCACATCGCGCATTCATGGCGGCGCAACCGCTGATGAGCAGGACAGCGGGGCCAGGAGCGCCGAGGCGGCGGCGTCTGAGGTCATCAGCAGTGCCAAGGAGGAGGTGGACGAGGAGGCGGAGCACGACCCAAGCGCTGGGGATGGGGCTAGCATCGCAGCCTCGAGCACGGCGGCGGGCGGCGTCGACGTTGCATTCGATTGGGCTGCGGCGATGGAACGCGATGCCTTCATGGCGGCGGCGATGAAGCACGCATTGCTGGAGGAGGGAGGCTTTGCAGACAACGAGACCATCGACGCGCAAAGCGAGGCGCCCTCGAACACCCTGTCCTTCGCCCCCAGCACCATCGGAGGCGGCGGGGGGCGCGGCGGCAAGGCCGCTGCGGGCTCGGCAGCGGTGACGGCGCTCTGGCGAGAGATTGCGAAGAAGGAGGCACAAAGGCTGCTGCGTCTCAATGACGAAGTGTCCCGACGCGAGGCCGAGTGGCAACGCGAACGAGACGAGTGGATGCAATATCGCGCTGAGGTGCAAGAGGAAATGCGTCGCGATGCGCGGAACCAGGCCAAGGCCATCCGAGGTGGCGCAGGTGGCGAGGGAGGGAGCCCGCTGGTGGCATCAGCGGCCCCCGCTGGAGGTCAGGACCTCGCTGCAGTCAAGGAGGCTTTGCGCCGCGCACAAGCCCAGGCTCTCAACCTCAAACGCGAGCGTGCCAACATGGAGGGGGAGCTAGCGAAGCGAAGACAGGCCGCAGCGGCAGTGGAGGCGAAGCTCAATCGACTACGCGGCGCACTGCTCCACCAGGCAGAGTGACCTGTCGTTTATTTGCGCGCCCGCGCACAGTCCATCGACTCATCACGTGCGGCGGCATCGATCGAAAGCTTTAGTATCTAGTATCTTTAGTATGTTATAAGCGCGGAAGAACTTATCCCGCGTATCGTCGTCTGCGAAAAGTTACTTAGTGCGTTCGGTGAACGAAACTTAGTAACTTTCTCGTGTCTGAATATAAGAATATACCCACGTGTCGGCGGCGTTGGTCTGGTCGCGCTTATAGTTCCGGCAGCGTCGACGGTCGAGCTTCGCACGTGCCTCGTGCGCCACGCCCACGGTCCGTCCGGGTGTGTCTCCCGGTCACGCATATCGCATTCGATTCGCACCGCGCGGCCACCGGCATGGCGGCGGGGCCGGGGCGCCCGCGCGCGCGTAGTTTGAAAAATCGAATGCAAGCACGGTCTATGTGACGCACAGCAGCAGTCTGTGACAGTCTGTGACGCAAATCACACCCACTGTGCCCGGGGCCGCGATACGAGCCGAGCACGGTGGGTGCGCGGGGGCTGTGAAGTGCGATAATAGCTGTGGCCAGTGACCTGTCGTGTGTATGTGCAATGTTGCCACAGAGTGACCCTCCGTTGCACGCTCCTCGCCGCTCGCCACCGGAGTGCCACTGCCACACAGTGCGGGCAGTGGCCAGTGCGGGACGACAGTGGCGACAGGCCCCGAGCGAGGCCACACGGTCCGATCGCAGCGCTCCTCCGCGGGCCGCAAACGACCGGACGACGACGACTGGACGATAAGGACCACGACGGCGAGAGCGCCATGGATGACAAGTGAATGCTTGGAGGTTGGCGGGATTGACGAGAGCGTCGCATGTCGCGCTGGCTTCCCCAAAGAGAGTGCAGACCCACCGGAGTGCCCCGCGGCCCGTCGCCCATGATCGTATGAGAGCTCGGCCGGCCGTGCAGCTGAAAGCCGGGCAGACACAGGAGCATGCAGGAGGCTTTTGCATGGCGGTACGCCCCACATGGAATGTGAGGAAACGGCCTCTGACAGTGAGCCTACAATTTGAAATGCTGTACCATTTTGGCCGAGACGGTTGTAATATGATGGGGGCGCGAGTTGTGTGTAATTATGAAGGCGGCGTGAGTTCGATATACACGTGCTTCGTTGACCAGTGGTCCACCACGTTCGTGCGGCTCCCGGACGCTCCGTTTCGTCACATCGTGCCGCTACAGACATGCACGTCACGGACCAGGGCAAAGCCCAGACCAGCGCAAACTCTGCTGCTCATTCCCACCACCTCTCTCCAGTTAGGCAGCCATAGACCCTCTCTCTGTACTTGCACTAGGCATGCACGTCACGGACCAGGGCAAAGCCCAGACCAGCGCAAACTCTGCTGCTCATTCCCACCACCTCTTCTCGCCAGTTAGGCAGCCATAGACCCTCTCTCTGTACTTGCACTAGACATGCACGTCACGGACCAGGGCAAAGCCCAGACCAGCGCAAACTCTGCTGCTCATTCCCACCACCTCTTCTCTCCAGTTAGGCAGCCATAGATCCCTCTCTCCGTACTTGTACTTGCGACCACCAGAGTGCGCGAAATCCAGTGTTTGCTGCTGTATGTCCCCATGCGTAGTAGCCCTCAGTCTGCGCCGTGACGCACGCGTGGGGCGAGCGGTCAGCACGGATCGCAAGGCACATCCAGCCATGCGCAGCAGGTGCAGGTGCGGCACTCGCCGCACTCGCGGCAGGCAGCAGCAGCAGTAAAGATCCGGTGACAGCACAGCGCGCGGCGCATGCCGCGTGCACTTACAGCGGGGACGGTCGTATGGATCGCGTGTGGGTGGACGGTCGTAGGGGTCGCGCGGGGCAAGGTCACGAGGGTCGCGCGGCGGCGGCAGACGATCATATGGGTCGCGACCGTAAGGGTCGTCACGAGGATCGCGCGGCGGCGGGTAGTCGCGTTCACGTTCACGCTCCGGATCGCGCAGCGGTGGGTAGTCGCGTTCACGTTCACGCTCTGGATCGCGCAGCGGCGGGTAGTCGCGTTCACGTTCACGCTCCGGTAAGGCGGGCCGCCGCTCTTCGTAGCGTCGATCGTCATAGCCGCGCGGAGCATACTCGCGTGGTGGATAATCGTCGTAGCGCGGCGGTGGCGGGCCGCGATCGCGCTCGTCGTACAGGCGGCGGTCGTCGTAGCGCGGAGGCGGCGGGGCGCGGTCGTCGTACCGGCGATCATCGTAGCGTGGCGGAGGCCCGCGGTCCTCATAGCGCGGCGGTGGCGGCCCCCGGTCGTCGTAGCGCGGCGGCGGCGGCCGATCACTGTAGCCGCCACCAGTCGGAGGGCCGGCGCCCTTGCCGGCGCCCTTGCCTCTGGCGTTGTAGTCGGTTCGCAGCTTGGAGTCAGCGATGATGTTGAGGGCATTGTGCGCCTCGCGCGCCTGGTCCACGTTGGCAAAGTCGACGAAGGCCGCCTTGGTGTCCGATTTTTTGGGCAAGAACTTGACTTGCAGCACCTCGCCGTACTTTGAAAAGTGGCGGCGGATGTCCTCCTCGAGCACGTTTTCCGGGATGTTGGCGACAAAGAGGTTGGCAGTGGCCACGCCGCTACTGCGGTCGCTGCGGCTGTTGCCACCAAACCCGCCGAAGCCACCGCGCGAGTCTGCGCGGTAGTCTTCTTCAGGGTACCGCGAGGTCGGAGCAGCGCGAGGTGATGGCTTCTCGCCCTTGGGTGGGCGCCCCGAGAGTTCGACAGTGATGGTGCGGCCGCCAATCTGCTTCCCGTTCATGCTCGCGATGGCGTCCTCGGCGTCGCGCTGGTCCGCGTAGTCGATGAACGCGAAGCCTTGCTTGTATGACATCGACGTGATCTGGCCGTACTCGGTGAACGCACTTCGGACCGTATCCTCGTGCAGCTCATAATTAATGTTGCCGACATAGATCCGTCGGCCGTCAGAGGCCTCGCCACCTTGGTACGGCTGCGGTGCGCGGGACATGGTCAGGGTGTGGTAACTGGATAGTTATACACCCCACGCACGGGGAGTGTCAGGCGGGCTGCTGACGCCGCAGGGACAGGCATGGCGGTCAGGCAGCGAGAGCGAGCACTGGACTCCGCACCATTTTGCGATTTCCCACTGACCACGTGGCGGGACGCGAACTTCACGCGAAACGTCACAAAAGCGCAATCAACTATTCTCAACCTCCTGGACAACAACATAATCACACACAACTCGCGCCCCCATCATATTACATCTCTCGGCCCCATCATTTCAAATAGGTCACGCGGGGCACGGTCAGAGGCCCGTAGGGTCCTCACATTCCATGTGGGGCGCACGCCATGCAAAGCCTCCTGCATGCTCCTGTGTCTGCCCGGCTTCCAGCTGCACGGCCGGCCGAGCTCTCATACGATCATGGGCGACGGGCCGCGGGGCACTCCGGTGGGTCTGCACGCGCGCTCTCTTTGGGGAAGCGCGACATGCGACGCTCTCGTCAATCCCGCCACGCCTCCGATCATTCACTTGTCATCCATGGCGCTCTCGCCGTCGTCCTCATCGTCGTCGTCGTCGTCGTTGGCGGCCGCGGAGGAGGAAGCTGAGCGCTGCGATGACGCGCTCACCTGCGACGCGTCGAAGACCTCATGTTTGCGCTTCAGGCTGCTCGCCAGGCTGCTGCCACCGCCACCGAGCGTCCGCCGCCCCGCATCGCCATTGGCCGCCGCCGCTACCGATGCGGGCGCTGCGCCGGTGGACGAGTGCATCGCGACGAGCGCATTCGCAGTGTCGGCCGAGCCGGCCGAGCCGGCCGCGCCGGTCGCGTTGATGTTCGCGTTGAAGTTGCGGAGCCGCTCGGCGCCATCAGCCGGAGTCTCCGAAAAGGACCAGAGCGTCCGAGTGCGCGGCGTCAGGTGGTGCGCGTTCGGGTTCCGATGCGACACGTACACCTCGGACGAGCCCACGTGCCGTGGCGACGCGGATCCTCTCGACTCGTTGATGTCGGGTGACGTCTTGCCCGTCGCTGAGGCGGCGGCGCTCACGCCGGCTGTTGAGGCGCCAGAAGCGGGCGCCGAGCCCGCGGCGCACACGGCGATCAGGTGCTCCTTCATCTTCGGGATGAAGATCAGGTTGTAGAACCGAATGATGTCTTGCGGCTCTTCCTCGGCCGTCGCCATGCGCACCTGATGAGTTACGCAATCAGTCAGGCCATCAGTAGCAATCAATGGTAATCAGGGCGACAGCTCGGCCGTTGCCATGCGCACCTCGCGGAAGGTACGCGGCGAGGCAATCATGGGTAATCAGCGGTCATCAGAGGTCATCATGAGCTTCTCGAGGCGCACCTCGCGGAAGGTACGTGGCGAGGCGCCCGGCTGGCGCTTGTACTGCTCGATGATCTGGCGGAAGGTCACTTGCCGCTGATTGACCTTGCACACGCCATACACGGCGCACATGAGGATCTGGTCCAGATGGCGCCCAACGAGCAAGTCGCGCGCGGAATCGATGACGAGCTTGGACACGTCCCACACTTGCTGCGTCAGCGCGGCGTCGAGCAGCAGCCGCAGGCACAGCTCCTGGATGCGCTTGGCGGCAAGGTAGAGGTACTTGCGCACAAACTGTTCGAGCGCCGCGCGCGCGCGAGACGGCGCTGCTGACGAAGCGCCCGCTACGGCGCTGCGGCTCGCCGAGAACGTCGCATCGTACTCGGCCATGAGTGAGTGCAGCGGAGAGTCGTCGCACCATGCGAGGCTCTCGATGATCTTGGACTCGACGTCGGCAAAGTGGAGCTTGAGGTGGGCGGGCAGGTGCGGCTCGTGTCGGATGAAGGACTCAATCACCTTAGCGAAATTAAAGGCCTTGAGAGAAAGGACACGGAGGACTTCGGGGAAGCCCATGCCCGGGGTCGAGTACGAGGCGAAGACGCTCTCGAGGCAGCACGCGAGCAACGAGGTGTGGAAGGTTTCATTGGCGAGGAGCTCCGAGAAGTCGCTGTTGCCCAGCCTCTTCTCCTCGGCCATCAAGAAAGAGAGCAGCATCTTGAAGTAAAGCCGCTCTGAGAGCTCGAGCTGCTCCTCGACGGCCTCCTTCGACGGACCTTGCTCGTTGTCGAGCAGCATGTTGCGTGCGGCACTCAAGAGCCTAGCAAGACGCTCCTGCACGGTCGCCTTCACATTGGGCAAGCCGGCGGCACATTCGAAAAACTTGGCGAGCCCCGACGAGGAGGCGCCATTGTCGATTGTCGCGGGCGCCGCGCGGGTGAGCCAGCCCACAGCGTCGAGCTGCGAGCTCATCGGCGTCTGCGGGATGGCCTGGGCCGGCCGGCCGCCCATGGGGTTGCTGCTGCGCAGGGGCGTGAGCGGCAGCGCCGAGGCGTGACGCGACGTGCCCGTTGCGGCAGGCGCCACCGTCCCCCTGCTGCCACTGCCCGGCGGGGAGCTCATCGAGGCGTTCATCGACGCGGAGGAGGCCGTGTGTGAGGGCCGGTAGGGCGACGCGGGCACCGAGGCGTTCGGCTGGCGCGGCGGCGCGGGCTGCGGTTGCAGGAAGTAGGCATCATCGAGCTGCGAACGAACAACCGATGAGGAGAGAAAGGGAACGAGAGGGCGGGGGAGAGCAGTTGAGCAGTTGATCTGCAGGGGTCAAACAGGGACGGGCGCGCAAGCGCAGGCGCAGGCGATTGCCGCCGGGCCGCAGCGATAGGTTGGCACGCGGGGCAAGGTGCGTACATGGCACTTGGTACGCCAATCCGCCTCGTAGCGCGCGCGCACAAGCGACACGGTGCCCGCGAGGGCACTTGGAGATAGCAGGGAGCGGAGCTTTGCGCCTCCCGCCGCCGAGAGCTTGCCCTCGGCTGAGACGGGGCCGAGCTCAGGCCAGATGGTGGAGAGGCTCTCGAGGAGCGCGGTGATGGTGGGCTGCTGCTTGGTCAGCTCCTCGGGCACCGTCTTCAGATGGGCCCCTAGGAGCTCTAGGGCCGCCGCGGGCAGCGGGTAGCAGGGCGCACTCACGGAGAAACGAGGGTCGAGCTTAGGCCAGAAAACGGTGGCGGTCATGGCCTCCTCGGGGATATGCGCGAGGAGCAGATGCACGACGCAGGCTAGCAGGTGGTACGCGGGCAGCAACGACGACGCGCTCGCGCGGCTCGCCTCGTGGAACCTCGCCAGGGCGAAGAGCCACCAGCCGAGGTCGAACGAGAGTTTTTTAATGCAGGCCTCCTCGTCGCTGGCCCTGGTGCCGGAGAAGCCGTTTGGGAAGAGGTCGCGTGAGAACGTCTTCCACTTGTCGTGCATCGTGGCCGTGGTCACGTAGGCCTGCATGACGGGCTGCAGCTCGCCCATCTCCTCGCCAGGGAAGAGGCGTGAGTGCACATCTTTGACGCTCGTGAAAAAGTCCTTCAGGTGTAGCGCCAGTTGCGTTGTGAGCTCAGCGACGGAGATGCCGGGCAGCGGCTTGCCCATGGTGCTCGCCAGAAACACGACTGCCGCCAGCTTGCCGTGGTCGCTCATCTGCGCAGATTCCGACAGGTGGCGCCCTCAGAGAGGATGGCGTAACAGACTCAAGGACCCCACCGGCCGCAGGGAGGCTTCACAAGAGAGTCAGCCTTGGGAATCTTGGTGGCAGCGTTGGCCAACCGTCAGGCAGAGCCGATAGCGCGCTGCCCCGCCCGAGCGCAGGCGTTGCACGCGCCTGGGGTGAGACATGGTCGTCGGAGGTTTGGAGCCTCTGCAGAAGCTCGACGCTGCCCGCCCGGATGTCACTGGAGTAGCCCTTTTGCTGGCACAGATTATCCAAATGGGTGAATATATCTAGTCCGCCGGCCGTCGCCGCGCTCGAGACACGCTTTGGAGAGTCCATCTGGCCTGCAGAGCCGAATGAGTCTGCGCAATGGACAGGCCCTTTCGCGCCTTTCCGTGTGGGTGGTGATCCGGAGTGCTCGAGCGCTCAGAGGTGGTTACAGCGTCCCAAACTTGGCCGTGAGCTTTCCCCTTCGTTGATATCATGTGACACTCCCAAAGCTATCAAGTTCGAGTTCAAGTTACATGTACTACATAAACAAACCTAATCACAGGAGGCCAACGCCTAGACGTGACCTACATGTCCTGTAAAGCACGCGACGCTCTAGGTTCCCGGAGCCTAAACGTAACGGCGGTGACGCGGAAACTCAGGAACGCGGATTACAGAAGACTCCTCCCCGGAACCCGATGTCAGTCTCTTCACGGTGTTTGTTTGGTGTTTTTTATGACGGTTTTTTTATGGCGGACCCACTCCTTCGCCTGCGTGTCCAGCCCAGTCGCGGCCGTGAAACATCTGCGCTCCGTCGCAGGCGCGTGATCGCGCACGACGAAGAGCCTGCCGAACGCGCACCACCGCCGGCAGAGGCACAGCAGCTGCCCACCAACAGCGTGCCCATCTCCGCCACCTCTACCTTCTGGCGGACTGTCTCATCGTACGGGCTCAACGTCTCCGGACCGGAGCAGCTGCGTCGGCTGCACGCTCTGTTCGACACACTCGGTGAAGCGGCCGCTGTTGCGGAGAACTTACAGCCAAAGAAGACCGCACCTTTGGCGACATGGCCAACTGCCGCGGAGATCGCGGCACTTGCAGAAGAGGTGCGCCGGCTCGACGACCTCGTTGTCGGCAGCGCGGGCAGCGCACGGTCGCTGCGACGTCGCTCTGGCCGTGCGCGCGCCGCGTCGCCGCCGCCGCCAGCCGAGGAAACGGAGGCGGACGAGCGCATTGCTCCGTTGCGCATCGGTGGCACCAGCAGCATCGACCTTCCCGCCACGGCCACGGCCAAGGCGCACGCGACGATCAGCCAGCCGCCTGCGGCTCAGGAAGCGGGAGCTCATTCGACGCGTGCGCCCCTCGCTTTACTCGAGCGCTGTGAGCGCGTGGCCAACGGCGATGAGGCTCTGGCTGCTGTGGAAGCCATCGAGCCGGCCGAGGAGGCGGTGGCGTTGCGCGAGCTGCTCGGGGCGCTCGCCAAGGAGCACCGCGAGGTGCTTCGCCAACTCGCAGCCCGCGAGAGCAAACCGGCCGCCACCGCTGAGGCGCTCGCTGCAGAGCAGGCTAAGCAGGCGGCAGCGGCGGCGGCGCGCGAAGAGCGCGAGCTGTTCGCCGAGGAGCTCCGAGCGGCGGCGGCGCGCGAAGAGCGCGAGCTGCTCGCTGAGGAGCTCCGAGCTCTCACCTTCCAGCTGCAAGCACGCGCACGCAAGGCGCTGAAGCAGCAGTGCGAGGCTGCTGCGACCGAGGCGGCCGCGCGCGTGGCCAAGGAGTTCCAGCACCAGGCGCTCGTGGAAGCACAAGAGAGGGAGGAGGACGTTTTGAGAGCGGCCGCAGGCGGCGGCGCCGAGGGCGGCGCTACGGGTTCGTCAGGTTCGTCGGACATTGCGGCCGCCGCGGCCGTGGCGCTGCTGCCCACCACCGCGACCGCCGAGGAGCGTGCAGCGTTGCTCACCCAAGAGACGCACCATGCTGAGCAGCTGGCCGGTGACAACGACGCGGCTGCCATCCGTGGCGCCGCGGCGCTCATCGCGCTCCCCAGACTTGCAGCGCGAGCCGAGCCGGTGAACGAGCCGGCACCGTCGGGCGGCAGCGGTGGCCGCGCCGGTGTGACGGCCAGCGGCAGCGGCACGAAGCCCCAGGCGATCAAGGTGGTCATCACCGCCTCGCCCTCGACGAAGGGAAAGCCGCCGTCACTGACGCTGCAGCGGGCGGCGAGGCGCGCACTTGAGCTCGTTCGTCGCCCCGCGCCACCCAATTCACTGCCGGCCCTGCTGGGCGCGTTGGCGCGTGTCGCGGCACTCGACGCGCCGGCCGCGCTCCAGGCCATCGAGGACGGCGCGCTCTTGACGCTGCATGCGGCCATCACAGTGCTGCCACCCGCGCCATACACGCACGCGGTGCAAGCGGCCGCTTGCTGCGCACTCGGGGAGCTGATCGACGCGGCACGGCAGGCCGGCTCAGGCGCGCTGGCGACAGGTAGCCGGGCGCACGTCCTCCTACCACTCCAGCTTGGGCAGGCGCTCGCGAGCCTGCAGTGCGAGGGCGAGGAGGGCAGCAGCGCCGAGGGGGCGGCTGCCGCCAGCCCGGCGCCGCTGGCGGAGCGCTTGCAGGCGGCGCTGCTGCCTGCGGCAGGGCTTCACTCGACGGGTAACCCCGGCTCGATCTCGGGCTCGATCTCGGGCTCGATCTCGGGCTCGATCTCGGGCTCGATCTCGGGCTCGATCGCGGCAGACGCCGGCAGCAAAGGCGTCGTGGTGGGCACCAAGAGCGCAGGCGCTCGCGTGGCGGAGGCGGCCGCGGCCGCGGCGCTCGCGGCGCTCTTGCGCGCGAAGCCCGAGGGCGCGGCGCGGGTCCCCGCCTCGGCGGTGGTGACTCTCATCGGTCGAATCCTCCGTGATGGTGGCGGCGGTTCCGACGAGGCAGATCGCGACAGATCCGACGAGGCAGCAGCGGGGGCGCTGTGTTGGGCGGCGGGCTCCCCTTCACCTCGCGTGGCGGCGGCGGTGGGCGGCGCGCTGCTTGGAGAGCTCGTCCTTGCAGAGGCTCTTCGGAATGCTGGTGTCGATCTCGGACGCACCCTGCGGAACACTACCGGTTGGACGAAACTCGTAGGCATGCTCGATGCGCCGCCGCCCAACACAGCGACAGCCGCGCACAAGGCTGCCCTGCAACTCGATCGCTTGGTGCGGGCGGAGCCGGCGGGGACATCCGAGTCGGCCGCCGCGCGTGCGGCCACCGCATTTGCCTTTGGTGAGGGGGTCGCCGGGCTGGGCGCAAGCGCCGTCGCCGGGCGGCGCGGCACGCTCAGTGGGGCTGTGAAGGCTCTGGGCGGTGTGAATCTCCTGTGCACGCGGATATGTGGGCACGAGAAGGCGCCGCCCAAGACGCTGCAGCTCGCAGCGGCGCCCCCGCGCACGCTCGCCGCCCTCGCCGGCTGCCTAGAGGTGCTCGTCGAGCACGAGGGCCCCGCGGCTCAAGCGGAGGCGGTGCGGAGCGGCGTGCTGCCCTTCATCATCAAGCTCATCAGCCTCGCGCGCGCCGACCTGCGCCGTCCTGGGAAGGGTGGCATCAATGACATCGAGCCCGAGTTGCTGCCCAACCTCGTGCTCGCCGCCACCGCTCTCATCCGTTCAGGGCCGCCGCAGCTCGGCACGGCGCTGCGCGAGGCTGGGGGCATAGAGACCCTCGTCTCGCTGCTCGAGATGCGAACCACCGGAGGTCCGTCGGAGCTTCACGTGCTTGCGCTGCAGGCGCTGCACGCTGCGGGCGTGAACCGGCCCGAGCTGATCGCGCGAGCGTTCGGCTCGTATGCCGCGCGCAAGGGCGGCGGGCCGAGCCAGGCCGTCGAGGCTGCCGCGACCGTGCGGGCGGTCCGAGCCATCGGAATCATGACAGCATCGCTGGACCCGGTCGAGCACCCGCACGCAGACCCGAGGGGCGCATGAATTCGTTAGTTGGTCGAAGAAGAGTTGAACCGAGAAAGAGCCTAAATTAGGAAACGATAGTCGACAAAAAATGCTGTTTGCGGTATTTGTTATTCCTCTCGGCGTGGCGGTGCAGGATGAGTTCAACCCTGCTCATTTCCGCTCAGAGCTTTATTTGCGCGCTCATCCACTCCACAGCGGAGATGACGATGTCGCTAAGGAAGCTCCCAAAGCGGCACATGCGCAGGTCCTCGTAGTCGTCTCCGACCACGGAAGCGGCACGTCGAGCTTGGGGAATGCGCTCGAGACCCACCCGTGCGTCTTCAACGTCGGGGAGGGGTTCGGACGCGGGGACGGATACGCGATATGGTCACAGAGCGAGGTCGCTGAGTGCGAGCAACTCCCTGGAGCCATCTTCGACGCGGACTCTGGCAAGCTCGTGACCACGGCCAACGGAAAGATGAGGCTGAAGATCGAAGACGTGATCAGGAGGTTCGGTTCACGAGATGCCGGCAAGCCAGACTGGGACTCGCTGTATCATGGTCTGGAGAACAACGTCGCCGAGTACTTCGTGCGCGTGCGCGATCTTGTCTGCAAGACCATTCCAGCAAATGTGTGCCCCCCAACGGACTGCGCGGTCGTGCTCAAGTGGTTCCCGACCTACATCATGGCCGACACGGACCCAGTCTACACGAAGGAAGATTTCGCTCGTCCGGATGCGTGCACCCGAGCCAAGAACGAGAAGGCGTTCCCGGCGTGGAAGGATGCGCTCGAGACGTTTGCGCGCAACCCGAAGGTCGCCACGTTGCAGCTCGGTCGGGAGGAGCTGTCGAGGCAGTTTTCCAACTTCCACCGGTTCGACCCGGCCGGCACGGAGTTTGACTGCAGCATTCCGCGCCCCCCTTGCCCATTCGCGAGCTACGCGGCGGGCCACACTGACGTCCAGTGGGACTCAGCCGCCTGCTGGAGGAATCCTGATGGATGCCTCGGCGACGCTCTGAAGCTGATCGGACTTTCAGAGCCCAAGGGGGGCGCGGGCACGCAGCTGATGGAGTCGGAGATCAAGGCACGGAAGGAGCAGGGCAAGATCGCGAGCAAGAGTTGCTCCACTGACCCCCTGGGCACCTTCAAAGTCGTGCAAAACAACGACGTGCAGCTCACCTCGACCGGGGGCGGGCACGAGAAGGCGCAGGAGCCTGGAGACATCTTCAACGCGTTCGACCCCCGATTTGAGAAGGACATGCAGTCCTCCAACATCTTGCAAGCGCAGCCGAGCCCCGAGCCTGACCCCGAGCCCCGATGGATGCCGATGAAGGAATACTCTTCTGTTACGCCGCAGCTCAGCGCAGCAGACTCGCCGTTCAAAAATCTATGAGTCGAAGTCCGGACAGTATTCAGACCACAGGATGTCGTGCTGCGTGTGAGATGTGTTCGCCCCAGGGTCGAGGGTGTCCCCTGCTTGGTTCTTTGCTTGCTTCCAGTGCTTGCCCAGCCATCCCAGTGTCTTCCATAATCCATTTTTGGGAACGACACCGACGACGGTTTGTACCTTGCCGCTTGCGTCGACTTGCTGACCCGGCCGTGGTCGAGGTGCTGGCATCGATGGCGCACCGCCGCGCCAAAGGTTCGCTGGCCGAGTTTGCTGGACTCGTGGAGCAGCTTCCGACTGGGAGTGGCCCTGCCACCACCGCTCGGCGCGAAGCGATGAGAGCACAGGCCAGTGCTGGTAAGATAAGGCGCGGCCAGGCTCCCCTAGATGCGATGGACCAGGGCCTTCGATTTGTGCAAGAGCTCGAGCAAGGGTTACCAGCCGGCTCAAAGCCGCTCGTGATGCATGCCTTCCAGGCGGCCTCGGACATCGCCGCTGAGTTCACACACTTTGCAACGACCGAGCGCGTGGAGAACGGCGAGATGTTCCGGCTGACACTCATCGCGATGCGCCAGTACCTGGAGCTGTACGCGGTCGTGTGTGGCGATGGCGGCGCGCGGCGCGCGCGCCCGGTCGCAGTCACCATCGCCGAGTTCGAGCAGGCGGTGCCGCTGCTGCGCCAGTGGGGCGTCCGCGTCGCCGACCCACGACTCACCTTCCAGCGCATCGACAAGCTTGGCGGCGGCGTGATCCGCTTCGACGAGCTCGCAAGGTGGGTGATGCGCACGCAGATGGAGGCGCTTTCGAACGCCGTACTCTTTCAAAGCTCGCCGGCAAAGGGGGGCGTCGGCGGCGGGCCTTCGCCCCGCGCGCCGCCGCAGCGGCCATCGAGTGCCGTTGCGCTCACTCGCCCGCCGGGGGCGCCAGCGCATCGCGCGCCCTCGCCCACGAGCGGCGGCGCGCGCTTGACGACGCACGCACTCACGCTCGGTCGGACGGATCGCAAGGCGGTGCGGCTCGCCGTCTACCGCCACGGAGGCGCGCGGCGCAGCCAGCTGGGCAGTGGTGCTGGCGGAGCCAACACGGCGAGGACGCACCCGGGCACGACAATCCCGACGATCCCAAAGGCGCGAAAATGGGACCTCGCCGAGCGGCTGAGCGAGGTGGGGCTCACCCAGTACGCGCGCCCGCTCCGGCAGATGGGCTTCGACGACGTGAACCAACTTCTCGCGCTGCAGCATGCGTACGACGATCGGGACTCGAAGCGACTCGACGTGCACAACGCGTCGTTCGCGTCCCTGCTCGACAGCTTGCGTCTCGCGCCTGGTCACCGAGTGCGCCTCGTGCAGTTCTTCCAAAACGAAGCGCGCAACGCGGCGCGCGCCGCGCACGAGAAGCTGCTTGAGCTTGCCAATGCCCTCCCAGACGACGAGGATGAGCCTCTCGAGCCTCTCGATGAGGCGCGTGATGTCGATGCTATGGAGCAGACGGCGTACGAGATGCAGCTGCTGCGTGAGCGCGTCGCCGAGCTCGAGGCACGCGAGCGCGAGCGCGAGCGCCAACACGGCAGGGGTTCCACGGAGGCAGCAGACCAGGCAGCGGCCGACAAGGCGGCGGCCGACAGGGCGGCGGCCGAGCGGGCTGCGGCCGAGCAGACGGCGGCCGAGCGAACGGCGGCCGAGCGGGCGGCAGCTGACGAGGATGTCGTGCGCAAGCAGAAGCTCTTCCTTCGTCGGCTCATCCGAAGAGACGTCGCGCGCGCCTTTACGACGTGGTCGGCCGTTTGGGAGGCCGTCGCGAGGATGCGCAGGGCCATCCGGCGTTGGGCCAATCGACCACTCGCGCGCGCCTTCAATCGGTGGGAGAGTCGCGCAACTAGCCTGAACGCATCAGGTGAGACGCTCGCGGCGGCGCATCGCTTCGTGCGCAGCCTGCTCTCGCGCAGCCTCAAGCTTGGCTTCGAGACTTGGAGGCAGCTCGCCGCGGCGCTCATGGCCTCCCTCGCCCAAGTTCGACGCGCGGCGAGCCGGATGATCCACACAGCGCTCGCGTACGCATTCGACCTCTGGAGGGCAACCGCGGACAGCCACCGCCAGAAGCGCGCCGTGATGAGCAAGGTGCTGCGGCGCGTGGCCCATCCCGGCGTCGGCAAGGCCTGGGGTACATGGGTCGAGCTTCTCGCCGTCTTCTACAAGCTGCGGGGCGTGGCGCGCTCAATCATGCTCCGTCCCGTGCGCCAAGCGTGGAACGGGTGGGTCGAGGCCGCCAAAGGCAGCGCGGGCGAGCAGGGCTACATGCTCGTCGCTCGCCAGTTCATCCGGCGGCTGCACCAGCAAGGCCTCGCGCGCTGCTGGCAGACGTGGGTCGCGCTTGTCGACGATCGCGGCCGGCAACTCGCAACCATGCGCGCCGTGTTCGCGCGCTTCCTCATGCAGAGCGCCATGCGCTCCCTCCACCTGTGGCGTGAGATCGTCGACCGTCAATTCGAGATCTTCGAGCTCATGCGCATGACCTCCATGCGAATGCTCACCAGGGGCGTTGCGCGCGCGTGGGTCTCGTGGCGAGAACGCGTAGAGGAGCTCAGGCAGTTGTTTCGCGTGTCCGCACGGTACAACAACAGGCTGCTCGTCAAGGTCTGGCTCGGCTGGTACCGCTACCACCGCCTCAGAAAGGCGGGGTTCGCGGGCAGGATCGGCTTCGCGCTGTGGAGTGCGGAGGACCGTGCCGCCAAAGAGCTCTGGGGCATCGAGCGACGTGTCGCGAGTCGACTCGTTTTCGGCGCTAGGGGGAAGTCCAGGGAGAGAAAGAGAGACGATGCCGTCGCCGAGGAGGAAGACTTCGACGAGGATGGTCGACCGGTAGTTGACCCGACGCAGCCGCTGATGCCAGCCATGGACGGGCCGTTTGTGTCAGGGCTCAGGCGATTGAGCGGTTAGTGCTAGTCTGCTTCTGCGCCGGGGATATTAAGGCAGTATACGGCGTACATCGTCCCCGCCGCGCGCTAGCCGAGCGCCCGACCGCCCGTCTTGTGAAACCGCGTCGGCCGTCGCGCGGGGGCGCGCGGTCCTCGTTACGTCCTCGGTTCTTGGCGCCAAGTTAAGCGCCAAGACGAGCAAGACCAAGAGCCAAGTCCGCAAGACCCAACGAAGCGTCTTGCTGGGTTCTTGTCGGACGCTCTCGGCGAGCTCTGGAACACTGACTCTCACAGACTGGACTCTGAAGCGGTGAAGGCGACGATCTCAATCTATCTTCTATGAGCTCAAAGTAATAAGTATCTCTGGGACGCGGCTCGCGGGGCGGGACCGCGCCGACCATGCCGCACAAGGGAACTCCACAACGTATGGTACCAGCCCTATTTCAACTCCTAATCGCGCTATTTCACGAAACACTCTTTGTTTAGTTTTTGGGACAACGCGCCGTAGTGGGCTTTCACGCAGAGTTCACGCACAAAAGTGTTTGGGAAAAATGGCGTACAGTCACTTTCCTCGCTGTGCCTTCTCGCGTTCAACCTTGAAGCAACTGCGGCGCCCACCATTAGCTCAAAGATGCTTCGCAACAGGATCCAAGGAGCCGGAAGGAGCTTTCGACAAGGGCTTGCCATTCCTGTTCAAATCCAATGCGAGCTTGATAACGCTCACGTCGCTGCTCATTGCTGTTGGAAGCTACAACGCCTACTTGGACGCGACGGCACTGCCCGATAGCGTTCAAGAAGCGGAAGCCATCGGGGGTGAGAATGCTGCACGGCTCTTGCCCGACGGGCGCGTGCTCATGAAAGATGGCTCAATCGTACGCAGACCGCCACTGCCAAAAAGTGGTGGTGACTAGAACCGCAAGATAGTTAGTAGGGAAGTGAGCTATGAGTGACCTTCGTCTAATTCACATGTCCAGTCACTTATCTGACATGCATGTGCTCTCACTACGTGGACCTCGGCGTTCGAGACGCCTCTGGCCCTGATGGCGTGACAGTGGGGCCTGAGCGATACCCCACTCTCTGGTACTGTCCGGTCCGTGTCTGCCTTCTAAGGCATCTAAGCGCAGCCCTCGGCAAACTCGTTCTGCTCGCACTCGTCGTAGACCTTGTAGCGGTCACCTCCCGGATAATTGATGGCCTTGAGCTTCTCAAACTTGAGCGGCACAAGGTCTTTGGTGCCCTGCACAGGGCACTTTTCCTTTCGCGTAGGGATGCAATCGTCACTCTGCTGTGCCACAAAGATGAACGAGACGTCCGACACGCCCGGTTTGATCACATCGATCATCGCAAATTGGCCGGCATCGTTCTTGCCATCCTGCCCGTTTCCGAGCACGGACATGCCGGTGGCGGCCTCGTTCACGACGCCGAAGACGCCCGCGTCCTTGACCTCCTTGCCGAGGGTGTTGGACGCCGTCGCCTGAACCTCGACGCACTTTTGCGCGATGCCCGCGCCGCCGGCACCAGCACCGAGCGCTCCACCCGCCCGGCCCTGCCTGAGCGCCTCTGGGCACGTCACCTCCGCGTACGACTTGTACGTCAGGCCGATCGTCATGTCTTGTGAACCAACCGCAAAGGCTGGCGTGGTGGAGAGCATGCCAGCGAGCAGTCCGGCCAGGAGCGGTGCTCGCGCATCGTGCACTGCCGACCGCAGGGCTGCGGCTACTGACCGTGCACCTATCTGCACTGGCTGTGGCGCGCCCGGGAGCATCGCCGACGTCGCAAAAAGCCAGATCGCCATCATGTTCCACGTTTCGGAGAATCGATCTGCGGAAATTCGTTGCAGTCCGGGACGGTATGTAACTTCTGGCTTTTACTCGTGCAGAAGATCCCCTTCCTGTGGGTACTTGTGTGGGGTGCACTGCACGAGTTTGGTAGAAGAGCAGGGGTATCCGGATACATGTGTACGGCCGCCTGAGCGGTAAAGTGAGCGAAAATGGACGAAAAACCGTCGTTTGAAAATCATAAGCCGTGGTGATCACGGATGGGGCCCAA
>JWZX01002823.1:0-38084 GCA_001275005.1 Chrysochromulina tobinii
CGCGGCGGCGGCGCCCGCGGCGGCTGCGCCCGCGGCTGCGGGTGGCAAGCCGGCGGCCAAGGCCAAGGAGCCGGAGCCCGAGGAGGAGGAGGAGGCTGCGGGCTTCGACCTCTTCGATTAAGCTCGCTTACTCGTCCAGACTCCCCCGGAGCCCCCCCCCCTTCCCCACGGCTATCCGGGCAGGGTCCGCGGCTCGCTTGCTCGCAACGCATCGCTCCCGCGGGTGGTGCGTATCCTTCCTGATCGCTGCCGTGCTCCAGTTTTAGGATTAGGCGCGGCTGTGCGGCTGGGGGTGACGCTCCGCGTGCATTTTCGCGCTGTGCCACGGATCCCGAGTGCAAGAGTCCGTGTTGTAATTGATCGCGGCCCCCCCAAATCGAGCTTTGCACTCTTTTCGCTCCGTTAACGGCTCACGCGAATCTTTGACCTGCCCGTCTATGAAGTGAATCCTCGGCGGGCGCGGGTCTCGTCTCTCTTGAACTTCAATCCTTCCGGTCTCGGGACTGTGATCTGTGTGCTGGCTGGCACCTAGACGCTGACGTGCGCAGCGTCACTCGGTCCCAGCTCCACCGGCCATCGCCCCGGCTCCCGACCGCGGCGCGCGGCTCACGACGACGCCTTTAGGAACCTAGCAGGACGCGACGTGTCTCGAGCTGTCGAGCAGCGGAGGGTGAGGGCCGGTGGGCCGGTGGGGTGGCTATAGCAAATCGAGGATATCCCCCTGCTCCTCCTCGTGCTGCTGCGGAGGTGGCGGCATCGCCGCTGCCGTTGCCGTCGTTGCCGGCGCCGCGGGCTGCCGCCTCGTCGTGCCGCCGCCTGCCGACGAAACCGACGCGCCCGGTACGGCGCTCCGTGGTGCCGAGGTGGCGCGTCTCTGTCTGCTCTCCTCCTCCTCGTCGTCGTCCGCGTCCGCGTCGTCACCCAGGTTGGACTCGTGGTCTGACACGTGCGCAAAGGCGCTTTCGAGCGCTGTCTCGAGCGCGCAGATGCGGCGCTTCTTGCGGTTGAGCAGCAAGAGGAAGCGGTGACGGCGCGCGTCGAAACTCTCGTCAGAAGCCTCCGTGGCCACGCGCGACTCGATCGCGTCGAGTTCTTGCAGCTCTGCCTGCAGCACGTGGGCACTAGGGGGCGCTTCGTCACGCCGTCACGCCGTCACGTCGTCACGTCGTCACGTCGTCATGTGCAGGCCGAGTTCAGTGTCGCAGGGCGGAAGCACAGGTGGGGGATGCGGGCCATGGAGACGCAGCGCCCACGCACCTGAAGCTGAGCGCGCTCCTTCTCGTATTGGCCACATGTCCGCTGCAGCGCCGTGCACTCCTCGACCAGGCGCCGAAGCAGCGTGCGCAGCCCGTCGCCCAGAGGGTGGTCGACGTATAGCGTCATGGCCTGCTGCAGCACGTAATCGAACACTCCGTCGTTGTGCGTGCTCTTCCACGTAAGTTTGGCAGTGTCGTGCCGGGGGCCAATGGCGAGGGCATCGCTCGGGCCGCTCCGCAGCCCTTGGACCAGCTTCTTGCGGAAGTCGTCGGGCGAAGTGCCCGACGGGTGCCGCAGGTCCCGCGCATCGAGCTCGCCTGACCAAGTGCGTGTGCCGTCGCAGAGCATGACGCGCACGCTTCCCGTGGCCGTGGCGAGACAGGATAAGTACGCAACGCATGCGCCCTCGCCGCCGATGGCGAGGACGCGAGCATCGGCGGCCGATGAGGCGTCCATTTGTGTTCACAAAATGTAACACGAGTGTGAAGAGTGTTTGCCATATCAGCCAGTGCTCTTTACTCATGCTACGGCGACCAACGGGGTGACTCTGACACTCTCCATCACATCACGCGGCTGCCGATAACGAGATGCGTTCTCCGAAACCGCGAATGATGTCGTGCGCTTTGCTTCTCTTCGTCGTGTGCGCGACGCTGCGCCACGCGGCTGCCGACTGCACCGCGCTCGGATGCGTACTCACCGCTGGCGAGCACAAGTGGAGCGCCATCGTGCGTGGCGACGAGTGGACGCTGAGCCTGAGCATCTCGGAGGAGCAGGACTCGGCGGCGGGCTCCCTGCTGCGTGGCGGCGTGGCGGAGGCGGTGAGCGCGGCCGTGAGCTTCTCTCGCAGCTCGAACGAGGCGATGGTCGCCTGGGCGTCGGCCGAGACGCAGGCCAACTGGTCCGCGATCATCTTCCATCTCGCGCCGCACACGATATACGTGCATGGCAGCGGAGGCGAGCTCGTTGAGCTCGAGCGCGTGGAGATCGAGCGGTCGGCGGCGCGCCCGACTGCGACGACGAGCGGCGCGCTCACCGATCCGGAAGGGGGCACCGGAAGCAGCAGCTACCTGCCCGTGCCCGGCACCAATGTTCGTCTGCGCTCGCCCATCGACGGCGCGTGCTTGCTGACGGTGCCCGGCTCGGACGCTCCCATGTTTGGTTCGTGCGACGGCGCCGGGAGCGTCTGGGCACTGCTCACCGGACGCGAGCCCTACAGTCGAGGCCTGCGGAACGTCGAGCGCGGCATGTGCCTGCAGCGGAAGTGCTACAGCGGCGGCAAGAATACGATGCAGCTCGGCAAGTGCGGCGTGTGCGGTACGATGCGATGGACCCTGGATCGCTCGCGTCTCGTCACCCCGAGCCTCACCTCGTCCGCATTCTTTTGCATCAGCCGCGCGCTCTCGTCGCCAGAGGCGGCGGCGGCGGCGCGTGCTGCTACGGTGCGTTTCGCCAGTGCGCCTGCGGTGGTTACGCCTGCGGTGGTTACGCCTGCCAACGCCACCGACGCCGACGCCACGAACACCGACGCCGCCGCCAATGCCACCAGCGCCCACGGAGCCGCTGACGCCGCCGTCGACGACAGCAGCAACAGCAGCAGCAGCAGCAGCAGCAGCAGCAGCGGCGCGGACGATGACGCCGAAGGCCACGCGAGCACAAGCGCCGTGCCGAGCGCCGAGCCGAGCGCCGTACCGAGCGCCGCCTACACGGCGCCGTGCGGCGCGGACGCAGAGCCGGTGCTCGTCGAGACGGCGCGCCTCCTTCTCTCGCAGCCGAGGGCTTCGCCAGAGACGCTGCTCGACGACTGGCTCGCCCGACTCGGCGCGGCACAGCGCGCTGAGGTGGGCGAGCTCATGACGGCGCTCGGCACAGCGCGGGCGAGCGCGGCGTCGTCATTGGCGGCGCTCTCGTCGGAAAAGGGCGAGCTCGCAGCCGAGGTGACGAAACTCAACGACCGCCCTACGCATGCACATGCTCACCACGGCGCCCTCCCCTCCCCACAGGTGACGAAACTCAACGGCCAGGCGGCGAGCCTGAGCGAGCAGCTCGAGCTGACGAAGCTCAAGTCCGAGCAGACGGCCCAGGCGCTCGATGGCACACAGAAGCAGCTCAAGATGGCCAGGACGGCGCGTGAGGCCGCCCTCACCTCAGAGCGGCACTGGAAGTCGCAATTGATGGAGGCGCAGGGGCGTGCGGATGCGCTGCAGGAGGCCACGGGCGCCGCGATGAATGAAACCGACGCCGCGTCGGTACGTTTGGGCGAAACCACCTCCACGATCCTATGCATGCACGTGCTCACCACGGCGCCCTCTCCCCACAGGTACGTTTGGGCGAAACCACCTCCACGATCCCATGCATGCATGTGCTCACCACGGCGCCCTCTCCCCACAGGTACGTTTGGGCGAAACCACCTCCACGATCCGTCTTCTCAACGCGTCGCTCGTCGCCGCGGAAGCTCGAGCACTGCGGGCTGCGGAGAAGGCACAGCAGAGCGAGGCGGCCCAGAGGCAGCTCGCGATGGACGACACCGAGCGGGCGAAGCGCGCGGCGGCGAGGGAGGTGGAGCTCGAGAAGGTGAGTGCGCGCGCAATCAGCTGCGAGGCCAGGATCACGGAGGAGTGGAAGGGGCAGGCGGAGTGCAAGGAGGCGGCCGAAGCGCGCGCCGTCCTGAGCGCACAGCTCGCCTCCCAACGCAATCTCACCCAGCGAGCTCAGGCGGCGGCTGATGAGGCGCGTCATCAGGCCGTTGGGAGGGAGGCGGCGGCCGAGCTGGCGGCGCAGTGTGCGGCGGCCAAGGTGGAGGTCGAGGCGCAGCTCAGTGTCCTTTTGACGAAGCACGCGACCCTCACTACCGAAACCACAGCATGCCGCCAGAGCGAGCAGGCGGCGCTCACCTCCCTAGGCGTCGCCGAGGCGCAGGCGACGTCGCAGAGCGCCGTAGCGGGCGCGTGCGCTGCCGAGGCGAAGCGCTCGACGGCGCGCCTCGCGCATCTCGAGACCGAGCTCGCCAATCTCGCCGAGCTCAACGTGAGCTGCGCGACCGAGCTCGAGCGGTTCGTCAACTTCGTCGATGAGGCCCCTGTTGGAGTCTCGACGAGCGTGCGGCTCGTGCGGACTGCGCGTCGGCTGCTCGGCGCGGACGCTGCAGTGAGCGCCCACCAACTGCGTGGACTGCTTCGCGCGTTCACAGACGCCCTGAGTGCGCCTGTGAAGGCCAAATGGTATGCATGCTGAGTGTGACTGATGGCCTTCTGAAGGCCTCTCTGATGGCCTTGTGATGGCCTCTTGAGTGACTTGTCTGATGGCCTCCCTCATCAGGTACCGTCTTGACGTGCATGCACGTGCCCGAGGCGGCGCTTTTGGCGCGAGCTGGTCCGCTTGGCCTCCCTCCTCGCCCCCACCTATCCACCTGGCTGTGGACGCCCGTCCGTCCTTGTATGGGCTGCTCCTGCTGCTGCTGCTGCTGCTTCGCTCCTACTTCGTGCAGCGGCGCTGCGGGCAAGCTCTGCGCGCAGCCGCTGTAGAGCTTGCCGAGCTTCGGGACAAGCATGGCGGTTCGGCCGCTGGCGCGCCGGCCGCTGGCGCCGTCGCGGGCTCCATCAAGGGTGCCGTCAAGGGCGTCGGCGGCGGTGGCGGCGGCGGCATTGTTAAAGGCAGTTCCGGTCCGGGGACTTCGCCGCCGCCCTCTGCGCCGCCCTCGCCGCCCTCCGTACCCATGGAGCCGTTCGAGTGTCCATCCGCATCACTGCCGCCGCCAGCATCCCCGCCGCGCCATGTTGAGTTGTGAAGTCTCCCAAGACGGTGTGAACGCACCCGTGGCGGGTGGCAGCGCGACTCACCGGAGGGCAGTTGGCATTGCCACAGTCCATTGTCCTACAATAGTGTGCAGCTGCGTGAATGCGGAGTCAACATGCGGGACGAATCGGTTCGGTCCCGGGTGACGGTCCCGGCGCGGCGGGGCGTCGCTGCGTCGTCTGTCGGTAGGGGGTCGCGGCAGGGGCGAGGGGGACGTATTGCGGCGTCGTGCGCTTTTCGGCAGGGCATTCGCGTCATTTCGTTTAATCGGCGCATTGTAGTTTGAGAAATCGGTGCGGCGAGGGCCGAGGGCCTGTGCGAGCCGAGCGTGACGAAGCTATAGAGTGGCGGACCGGACCGTGGCGCCGGCGGCGGGACGCGCGGCGGCTGACTGTATTCACAGCGGTCAAGCTGCGTCGTGTCACCGCACGGGGGTAGACAAAGCCTCAAACGCGGCTCCGCTCTCCTCTCCGCGAAGAACAAGAACGCGGCCCGACGCGAACGCACGCCTCGACGCGACCCCCATGCTCATTGTTCTCGACACCGCCTCCGTCACTCTATAGACTGTCTCTCGAAGGAAGCGGTCGACCGGCAACCTGTGTGGGCGCTCGAAACTTAACGGCTCAAAAGCCCCGATCGGACCAGCGCGCTCATCGATTCCGCGCGGAGGTGGAGAGCATCGCAAGCGCTGTCACACCGCTGAGCACGCAGGCGGCGACCGAAGCGATATACGTCCGCCGAATCTCCCGAGATACTATCTCGGCGTGCCGCGCATGCTCGGCAGCAGAAGCCCCGACCGGAGCCGCCGCGTATGCTGCTGGCGCCGCCGCCGCCGCCGCGGGTGCGCTCGGTACGGCGCGCCTTTGCAATGCCGCCAGCACGCCAGCTTCAATCTCGGCCTTCATCTCGGATGCGAAGGTTTCCTGACGCAGCATGCTCATCTCTTGATGCAACGCGTCGGCGAGCGCTGCACGGTCCACCGACGGAGGGTATGCGCTCACCACCGGCGGGCTCGAGCGCAGCGCCGACGTGAACCACCCGGCGATGGAGAAGCTCCCGCCAAGGACCCACATGAACAGCATCGAGTCGAGCCGCGCCTTGTGTTCGATGCACAACTCGCCGAGCCGGTTCTGCTCGATCGAGATCTGCTCAAAGTTGCCCTCCGCGCGCGCCTTGGCCCGGCTCGCAATCCGCTCCTCGATCCGTTTGTCCAAATCGCACAGGTGGCTATCCAGCTGCTTGACGAGCCACACCACGCTGCGCTTCGTACGCTCGTACGTGCGCTTTGCACGCTCGTACGAGTGGTCCGGCCCAGATGGCTGTGGTGGCTGCTCCGCAGCCACGGTCGACGAAGCGCCGCGCCTCGTCCATCGCGTGGTCGACGCCGGGCCTCGGCGGAGCATAATTCCCATTCGGTTGGTGCGGAATCGTACCGGTAAAAAGACGCCGGGGGGAGCCGGAATCGCACCGGTACGTAAGTCAAGTCAAGTTCAAGGCAAGTAAAGTCATTTGATAGGCTTCCGTTTGGTTGTCTGTTGTTTATGTATAGACTTGACTTGACTAACAACACGCGCATCCATGAACTAGTACTTGTGTTTCAAAGTCACCCGACACTTTCGGAGTTTCGGTGTCTTCAAATGGTACAAGTAGGTACTTCGACCTTCCCTCCCAGCCCCTTGACCTTCCTTGCACGCATCGTACGACCTTCGGTGCGACACACCGGAGATGCATGCTACCGTTTCCCTATAGTTGCATAGAGAAAACAATGGCCGCTCCATCCTTGGCCGGTGCAGCTTCCTTAAGCGGGCGGCCCTGGTCACCACCTGGCCACCATCTGGTCAGGCAGCTGCAACCCGCAGAGAGCAGCGTGACCACGCTCGACACGCTCATGACGTCGCTCCACCTGTCGCTGGAGAAGAGGTTGCTCGCGACCATGCCCGGCTCGTTGCACGACGCGCAGACGCAGCAGTGGCTCGCGATGGCCAAGGCTGGCATGCGCGCCGGCATCAGGAAGTCGTCCGTCCTTCCACTCGTGAGGCCCAATTCATCCCCGGCTTACCCGGCACATCGCACGGTGACGATGACGCTTCAAGCGGTGGCATGTTCTCCAACTCCATTTGAGACGAGCACGACGTTCTCAAAAGCAGGAGGCCGCCCCGTGCGTCCTTGCACGTCCGCGCCACTGTGCCCAACACAGCGCGTGCGGCACGAGCAGAGCAAGCGCAACGTGGTCGCGTGGCGCGAGGAGCTCAAGCGACGCTTTGAGGAGGATCGCACCTCAACAGGTGTGGTTGACACTGATTGTGTGTGGCAGATGTGGCAGTGTCACACACCCTAGTGTTACCCTAGTGTCACCCCTATAGACCTCTGATTGTACTCTGATTGGCGTTAGATTGGCGTTAGATTGCCGTTGATGGTCTATTGATGGCCGTTGATTAGCCGTTGATTACTGTTCCTGATGACCACTGACTGTGTTATGACTGTGTTGCGGATCGCAAACGGATCGCACGTCGGCAGCTCGCCACGAAGAGGCGATGGCACAACGGCAGGTGCAACGGCACGCAAAGAGCCATCTCGAGGCCGAGCGGGCGATCAAATGGCGGGAGGAGCGGGTGAGTGGAGTGATTGTGATCGTGATGGTTAGCGTGATTGTAGGCATGGGATTGCCATCTGATTGCCATATGATTGCCATATGATTGCCATATGATTGCCATATGATTGCCATCTGAAGAAGTGAAGATCTGATTAGATCTGATGCCATCTGAATGCCATTTGTGAGTGTTGTGATACGAATCTCGTGGGATCTCGTGGGATCTCGTGGGATCTCGTGGGATCTCGTGTTAATCTCGTGTGGGACCCTTTGCTCGACATCTTGTGAGCAGGAGGCGATGCACGAGGCCCGCCAATGGCGCAAGCGAGAGGCCGACGCGAAGGCCACTGCCCAGGCCAACCAGCTGCTTCGCAAACAGCTCGCAGCGATGCAGGCGGAGGCGGCGGCGGCTGGAGGCGCCCCGTGCAGCGTGCCCCTCATCGACCGTCGCTCACCTGAGCACCGACCGTTTATTTGGTCCTTCGGGCGGCGACGTCCGCTGAGCCCAGCGGAAGAGCCGCCGGAGAAGCCGGGCGAGGTGAGTGCCGCTCTGAGGACCATTTATGGATATTTGATGATTGTTTGATGATAGATTGATGACCTTTTGATGACCTCTGATGGCCTCTGATGACCTCTGATGACCTCTGCTGAGATTGCAACATTGCATGTATAGGTGCGCGCTTGGATCGAGGAGCAGCTAACGCGCGGCTACGCTCTCAGCGCGTCCGAGATCTCCGAGCTTCGTCACAAGCGAGACGAGCTCGATCAGAGACGTGTACCTGCTTGGATCGAAGAGCAGCTTGCGCGCGGCTACGCTCTCAGCGCGTCCGATATCTCTGAGCTTCGTGCTCACAAGCGTCGTCGCAAGCGCGACGGCGAACTCGGGCCGAGGAGACATGTTTAGAGACGTGTTCCCGCTTCAATCATGGTTGCCTTATGTGACAATTCCAATTGGCTCTTGCAATTGGGTTTGGCATGCAATGTGGCGACATGTATACTCTCGCGAGGGCGTTGCATGCTTGGCGCCGCGCTTGAGGTGTTATTAAAACTAAGGGTGTATCGGGCCACTCAACTTCTTGAAGGTGTGAACTGACGAACTATATGCTGGGTCGTTGGCATGCGCAAGGACGGACGGACGCTGCGTCTCTTCAGGGGGCGGCGACGTACATACTCGTTGCCCCTTGGCTCGCCCATTTTGGGGGTTCACCGCCCACGTTGGCGGGCGCGCTCCCTCCTGAGTGCATATGTGGGTCTCGCCGCACTCTCTCTTTTTATGGCTGTTTCTCAGGTCTCCGTCCGCATGTGTCTCATCTGAGGCCTGGCCTGTATTGTATTGTATTGTTTTCACGGCTGTGCTGCTTACGTGTTGTGTGTATTAACATGAACTGACGAACTGAAGCAGCCTCCCGCCAATGGACGTGCCGGCGGCGCGCTCGTTCGCTGGACATGTGCCACGGCCGCCGCCCAGGAATCTCGACTCGCGCGCCGCGATTCACCAGCGCCTCCTGGCACTCGCGCGCCAGTCGGAGCTGCAGCGCTTCGTCCGCACGCTCGCGGCGCTTGAGGCGCTGCACACCAACGAGCTGAACGAGCAGACCCGGGCGGCGCAGATGGCGATGGTGGAGGCCGACGCGGCGGTGGCGGAGGCAGCGGCGCTCCGCCATGCCGATGCCGCCAAAGAGGCCAAGCTCTCGTGCAAGATCGCCGCACTGCAGTCGGACGCTGAGCGGCGCGAGCGGCTGCTGCGCGAGCGCGAGGCCGAGTGCGAGGAGGCGACGGCGCGCGCGGTGGCCGCAGAGGAGCGTACGCGCTGCTCGGAGCAGACGCTCAGCATCGAACTGCGCCGCGCCGAGAGCGCCCACCAGGAGGGCTCACGCCTGCTGCGCGACTTTGCGCGCGCACACGAGACGAAGGCGCACGCGTTGGACGCGATGCAGCAGAAGACGGACCGCTCGATGGCACTGGTGCTCGGCATGCAGCAGCAGGCGGCGGAGCTGCAAAAGCGATTCTCGCAACAGCAGAGGAAGTCGATGCGCCTGCAGGAATCCCAGGGCGTCATCGACGCGACTCAGCGCACGTGGGCGAGCGAGCGCGCCCACCTGATGGAGGCGGCGAGCTCCGCCGCCGCCGCCGCACGCGAAGCGACGGCGAGGCAGCACCAGCTTGAGCAGGTGCGTGCAGTGGATTGCGACAGCCTGCCGATGCATGCGTGACAGCCTGCCGATGCATGCGCGGCGGCCTGATGGCGGTGGATTGCGACTGACTGCCGATGCATGCGCGATGCATGCGCGGCGGCCTGATGGCGGTGGATTGCGACTGACTGCCGATGCATGCGCGATGCATGCGCGGCGGCCTGATAGCGGTGGATTGCGACTGACTGCCGATGCATGCGCGGCGGCCCTCGAACAGGCGAACGCGTCGCTCGTGCGTGAGCTCGGGTACGAGCGCGAGCACATCCAACACACGCTGCGCCACCAGCGCGAGCATGCCTCAAGATCGGAGGACATTTTGAGGCATGAGAACCAGCGGCTTCGTCAACTCCTCGACGTGCTTGAGGCGGACACGTCGGCGCGCGTCACGCTCAAGATGGGCGGCGGGATGACACTCGCTCAGTAAGTTGATGGCAACTGAGTGCCCCTCGGATGACCTCGGATGACCTCGGATGATCCGGATGATCTCGGATGACCTCGGATGACCTCGGATGACCTCGGATGACCTCGGCTGGTCTCGGATGATCCGGATGATCTCGGATGACCTCGGATGGCCTGCTGATGACTTGCCGATGACTTGCCGCGTGCCCCTCGGATGACCTCTATCATCAGGTATGTGAAGTCGCTCGAAGAGCGCCAAACACGGGCGCGGCGGCTTCAGGCGCAGGCCACGGTGGCGCGCACAGGCGGTGGCGCCGAGGGCGAGGCGCCCACGGTGGCGGCGGCGGCGGTGACGAGCCGAGGAGCGCTGCCGCCTCCGCCGCCGGCGCACCCGCCGGCGCACCCGCCGGCGCTGGGGGCGGAGGCCCTAGCGACGCCGTCGTCGCTGCAGGTGCAGTATGACATGCAGCCGCTGCCGTTGCAGCAGCACCGCACCCCAATGGCGTTTGCATCACCGGCGGTGGTCAGCGCGAGGTGAGATCGAGATCGAGATCGAGATCGGCGGTGGTCATTGCGAATCCAAACGCGAATCGAATGGCTGAACGCGGCTGTATCCGTGGGACGGCCACGTGCAGCGGGAGTATTGCCGCCGGTTCTACGCATGCTGAACCAATGCTGTCTCGAGACTCAATCGAGAATCGTACCTCCTCGTTTTCGAGCATGAAATACACACACTCCAGAAAGATCGAGTGTTATGTGATAGAGAATATTGTTTCCTGACACGCCACATGCTGTTCATGCTCGTCCGATGTTCGGCGACCGAAACTACTGAACGGACGGTACTGCTTAACTGATAACTCTTCGGTTTCGGCGGACGCTCGTCGGAGCGCGGAGGTCTCTCGGGTGTGTGAGTCCGGCGGGGGGAGGGACCGAGCGCACCCTTCACGCACCCTTTCTGTAGTTTGATGAACCGCAATCAACGCATTTGCTGCACAAACCGAGCGAGCGAACGGGCGAGTGCACTGGCGAGCGACCGAGTGCGAGAAGGAAAACCGAGCGGAGCGCCTCCGAAGAGCCCGCCAGCAGCAGCCGGCGCGCCTCCGAAGAGACCGCCAGCAGCAGCCGGCGCGCCTCCGAAGAGCCCGCCAGCAGCAGCCGGAGCGCCTCCGAAGAGCCCGCCAGCAGCAGCCGGAGCGCCTCCGAAGAGACCGCCAGCAGCAGCCGGCGCGCCTCCGAAGAGCCCGCCAGCAGCAGCCGGAGCGCCTCCGAAGAGACCGCCAGCGAAGACCATGAAAAGGGCACCAGGGCCTCCGGACTCGCGCGGCGCGGCCGACAAGCGCCGCGCCGATGACAGCATCGGTGCCACCAACGCGGTCGCTGGTGGGGATGCAGATGATGGGCTGGTGGGCAGCATAATGCTCACGTTGCGAAGCGAGATGGACGGCTCGCTTCACCACATTTCGCTCAAGGCTGCACAGGTTCATTCCTCAACCCTCGCCGACCTGATCAGCACGCTCGGCGACCGCGCCGCCGAGGAAGTCGTCCCCGTCCCATCCACGCCCGGCGCGATCCTCAACTTTCTGACGTGGGCAGCCTCGAAGCCCACTGCATTCGACACATCGGCAATGGAACCAGACACTTACGTGGCATCGCTCATCCTTGCCGACTGGCTGGCCGCCAGTGGCTACCTGCGCGCGCTCCTGCTCGCGCTCGAGGGCAACGTCCCGGGAGCTCACCTCGCCAGAGTCCAGGCGTGCGCCAAGCAAGTGCCCAACATGGCCGCGCTTCTGATGATGTTCCATCTGCCCACGCTCTCTTGCGAGGCCGACGCCAGGGCTCTGCTCGACGTACTCGCGGAGGCGACGGAGGCGGACGGCTCTGCACTGAGCTGGCCTCAGCTCCAGATGTGCGACGGCAAGTACCTCCGGAATCCTCCCTCGGCGTCCCTCGGCCTGACACGGTGGGGACAGATCGAGCGCAAGCGTCGGCGTGAGGCGGGCGTGGTGTGCCTCAACAGCGAGCTCATGACAGACGACGATAGCATTGGACCATGGCGAAGGGAGGCGTTCCTCGCCGCCAACGACGAGCTGTGGGCCGTGTTTTGCCGCGGCACGGACAAGGACCAGGAGCAGCCGTTTGATCTGGCTGCGGCACAGGCGGCCTTCGATCATGGCGCGTGCGTGGACCTCTTCCATGACAGCTCGAACGTCGAGCGGCGAAGGCGCATGATCGCAGACCCTCTCGCACATAAGATGAAGATCACTGAGCAGAAGATCCTCTATGAGCTGTTGCATGAGCTAGACGCGCAGTGCGACGCCATGCCGCCAGACCCGGCGATCGACGTCTCGGGCCTCGCTGCTGTCCTGAGCCAGGTCCATCCTGACAATAACATGGGCCCAGGCGGCATGGCACTGATCCATAGGTTCACAAGGTCGTTGCTCGAGGCGATCCTACAGAAGGCCGCGGACGTCGAAGGACAGGAGGACGAGGACGAGGACGAGGACGAGGAGGAGGCGGAGGACGACGAGGAGAAGGAGGAGAAGGAGCGTGCTGAAAGTGTCATACGCCTGCTCGACAAGGCGACGGAGCAGTGCCTGGAAGGCCAGCTCGCCTGGCATGCCGTGAAGGAGGCCCAGAGGGCCTTCAAAAATGTCCAAATAAGCGGCGAGAGAAAGAAACAGAGAGAGGCCCAGGCAGCCGCGAAGGAGGTCGCCCACAAGGGCGCGTCTGGTGGCCAGGCGTCGAACGTCGTCGTCGGCGGCGATGGCTTCCAGCAGATCTTCATCAAGATGCACACCGGTAAGACGCTCACGCTTGAGGTGGACGCGTCGGACTCGATCGACAATGTCAAGGCCAAGATCCAGGACAAGGAGGGCATCCCGCCCGACGAGCAGCGCTTAATCTTCGCGGGCAAGGAGCTCGAGGTCGGCCGCACACTCTCAGACTACAACATCCAGAGGGATTCGACCCTGCATCTCGTGCTACAGCTATACGGCGATGGCCTCGTGATGTCCAAGGGGGCGGTCGCGGCGGCTCTGGCCGAGTGGCTCGATCGGCGCCAGGTCGCGGAAGACGACGCGCCGCCACCGCCCGCACTGCGCTCTGAGAGTGCGGTCCTCTACTTTACGGCTGTGCTCGAGTATCTGACCGTCGAGGTGATGGAGCTAGCAGGCAACGTTTACAGAGACAGTAGGGGCGGTCCTATAGCCGACCTCATCGTCCACCGCCAAACAGATCTGGTAGCCAAGACAAGCTTCCTCACAGCGGAGACTCGCACACTGAGGGAGCGCATCGATGCGGGCGGTGACGCTGAGACAGCTGTGAGGGACGCGGTTCGCGCCGTCCACACAGCGTACGGCGCAGACTACGACTTTCATGACTGTTGGGACTTTGATGGTAAGCTAATCGACAACGACGACAAGTTTGTCCACAGCTCGTCGTCTGTGAATCACGACAAGGATTATCTCTCAGTCTTATCGGACTACTATAACGATTTGTATTACGAATGGAGGGACTCCTACCCCACCTATCTGAAGCGGCCTATTTACGGAGCCGAGGACAACCCTGACGATGACGGATCCACCATCCGCAGCGCTCACGTGCTCACTGCGATTCAGAATGACGACGAGCTCGCCGCTCTGTGGGCATGGGCTGGCAGCTCGGCCCTCTCCCCCGCGCAGGCAGCCCTGTGGATGGCTCTGGATGCGACGAGGGACAAGAAGAGCAACCCTGAGCTGAGCGAGGAGCCGAGCGCGCCGCGTGCAGCCCGCCAGGATGAGGGCGAGGACGACGAAGAAGATTCGTCAAGGATTCGTCAAGGATTCGAGGATGTGCGGGAGGACAAGGTCAAGGAGCTCTACAGTCCGCTGGCGCCCTACCGCGAGTATGAGAAGTACTGCGAGGACAATGAACCGAAAGGGGACTCACAAGTCTTCCACGCGCGGACGCCGCATCAAGTCGTGAGGCATCGAGAGGGCGTCACGCCTCTGATGGTCGCGGCCGATCGTGGCGACGTGGCAATGCTTGATTGGCTTCTCGACCACGGTTCGAACGTCAACCTCGCGCAGCCGAACAATTACGTGCACGGCGACGGCTATCCGTTTGGCAACCTCACCGCGCTCGCGTGCTGCTCGACCGCCGCCGCCGCCGCGCTCCTCCTCTCACGCGGGGCGAGCGCCGTGTTGAGCCATACACCGCCTCAGTACGAGGAGGATCGCCAGCCGATCCCGATGCTGTACACCGCCTTCCCTCAGGACCAGAAGGATGCGATCCAGAGGCTGCTGCTGGCGCACGGCGCGGACGTCAACAACTATGCGCATGCAACGTACAAGAATGGCCAGTCTATTGATAAGCAATGGGACTGTCGCGAGGAGAGCCTCTCTGCCTACTGGCCGCGCGTCGTGCTCTCGGGCGACGTGTCGCACGCGCGCCGCCTGATCGACGAGTACGGTGCTCTCCCCAACTGGCCGTTTGAGGCGGGGGGGCAGCTCAGCCGGTGCGGCTCTGGCCTCGGCCCTTACGCGGGCTGCGGCGCCACGCCACTCATGCTCGCTCTCTTGCAGCGGGACCGAGCCATGGTGGAGCTGCTGCTCCAGCATGGCGCCAATCCCAACCAACCGGAGGACGTACGCGCGGACCCAGAAGTGTACAACGGCGAGGATGAGCTCGAAAAGATTGGAGACGTCGAGCTGCGTCGCTACCTCGCCGAGCCGCTCTCCGCATGGCGCATCGATCCCGATCGTCTCGCGACGCCACTCTCCGTCGCCCTCGCGGTGGGTGACGCGTCACTTGTCGCGCTTCTCACGGCTCACGGCGCGCAGCAGCCCGCTGGTGCCACCGCGGCGGGTGTGCCGTACCTGCCCTGCTGCACGGACGCGGAGCGTTCACGCTTCGCGGCAGCCTACGCCAGTCGGTGAAACTGAATCCACAAGGAGCTAGCATCGCCTCTCCGCGCGCACATGCGCAAACGAGGGCGCCTCGTGGATGGCTGGTGGATGGGCTTGCCCGGGAGGGCCCTCGGTGTGGTTCTTTGGGGGGGAATCTGGTGTGAACCTCGATACCATCACGCGGAGGGCCCTCGGTGTGGTATCGGTGTGGTTCTTTGGGGGGAATCTGGTGTGAACCTCGATACCATCACGTCGAGCGCCGTGCCGGTACATGGGTTGCAGACGCGCCGCGCGGGCAGATGGAAAACGTTAGCAGAGGCGTGTGCGCCGTGCCGGGGGGCGGGGGGCGGGGGCGCAAATGGCCTCGAAAACATGCTCGAATATATGAATATATGGTCGGGCCGGTCGATTGAGTCTTCCACACCGGCTTACGCGCGGCGGCTAAGACGGTCCTAACAGTAACACCAAACCCGGAACACGCGCCTAAGCACGATACACGCGCCTAAGTCGGTCTCTGACCGTCTGTGCGGTCACACGTTGTTCGAGGGATGTTAAGTAATATTAATCGCTCGGCTGCCCCGAGAGCTGCAAGCCTACTACGAAAAAGGGGAGGAACCTCTGGTCGTGCGTGACCATCAAAACGCGCGCGGATACTGCGGATGCGGAGCTTGCAACTTCTGTGCCCATTTTTGGGAGGGTGCCGCAGGCGGCAGCCGCGAGCCTTGCCGCACCACGACGGCGCTTCCCTTATTGAGGGGTGGTGGTGGCGGCACAAGACGGCGCTGCTGCGGCGGCCCTCCCGACTGCCCACCGCGCGCGCTGCCGGCGCCGCCTCCGTAGGCCTCATTGAGCGCCTGGATCTTTTGCTGCAACGGCAACGGTCGCGAGGCGGCGGCGGCGGCGGCGGCGGCCGCACGCGCTGAGGCGAGCTGGGCTGCCGAGAGGGTGGGCGCGAGCGCTCCTCGATCGCCCACAGACTGCTGACCCGCCGACTGCTGCTGCTGCGCCCCGGCGCCGATGATCGGCAGCTTGAGGCCGCCGACAGCCTGAGTCGCTACGCGGTTCGAGGCGACGCCCCCAGCTGCCACGTGGACGGTCGGCGTCGTCCCTCGGTTGAGGGGACGGAACCGTTTGACCCGTTGGGCTGGCTGCTGCGTGCCGGCACTGCTCCGGTGGTTGAGTCCCAAGGGGGGAGGGCCCGGAGGCGCCTTGGTCATCGAAGGGGGGCGTGATGACGTGGGCGTGGGCGGTTGGGATCGATCGCCGCGCGCCGAGCCAGTCGGGCTTGTGGAATTGGACGAGCGGCGGCCTGTGTTGTTGCCTCCCTCTCGTTCCCTTGAGCCTTGGCGCCGCGCCGCGCTGCGTGCCTTGAGGGCAGTGAGGGGGGGCGGCACGCCGGCCCGCGTCGGGCCTCGGCTCGAGTGCAAGCTGGAACCGACCGAGTTGCCGTGCAGCTCAGAGGCGGAGGTGGACGAATGATGATCCTCTTCCGTCCCATTCTCAGCAAGGTCGAGAGCTTCGAGCACGCCGCCGCCCAACATGAACGGGGACGTGAGCGCCGCCCGAGCCGCGAGCCCGCCTGCTAGACTGGGCGCGCCCGCGCCCGCCGCGCCACCCCCCTTGCCGCCGGCGTCGTGGCCCAGTTCGGCGGCCTTCCTCGGCGGCTTGCCCTGGGCGACACGCATCAACGGTCCGTTCTGGGCGCGCTTGGCCGCGAGCGGATCCGGGATGCCGCGGTTGTGGTGGTTGGTAAACGGTCGGACGAGCTCGCCCAGATTTTGGGATGCGGTGGCCTCTTGAGGCGAGAGCAGATTCTGGTCGAGCAGCTGCGCAATCGAGGGGGCGCGCAACGAACCCCCCATCTCGATCTTGGCCATCTGCCCATGGAACTCGAGCACGGAACGGTGCTCGGCGTACCTGTGGGGAAGAGGGCGGGCGCCGTGGTGAGCACTCGCATGCAGCGAGCCTGCACATGGAACTCGAGCGCACGGCGCGGTGCTCGGGGCGTACCATGTCTCCGTAGACTGAGCTTCGTCCAGTGCGATCTCCATCAGAGGCAATCAGAGGCAATCAGAGGCAATCAGAGGCAATCAACGAGACTCAGCGTACCATGTCTCCGTAGATAGAGCTTCGTCCATGAGCAAAGGCGGCAGCGCGCCCTGTGCCATCGCTGCCTGCACGAGTGTGCGACGCAACCCGAGCTCGGTCGAGAGCTCCTCGTTCATCACCTGATGAGGGAGGCAATCAGCATGCACTCAGAGACGCACTCACCTCGAGGAACTTGCCTCGATCGAGCAGCTGCACTCAGCATGCAATCGCCATCATCACGCAATCAGCCTCACTCACCTCAAGGAACTTGCCACGCACGAGCAGCTGCAGCAGCTGCAGTCGCTCCGTCGATGAGATGCGCTGCACCGCCGTCGCCACGATCTCGTTGATCGTCTGCTGATTCTCCTGCAGCTGCCGGCGACAATCAGCCAGCGCCGCGGCCAGCTCGACGTTTGGCACAGGAATGAGGGCAAGGGCGGCGTCGGAGCCATTGCTACTACTCCCCGCGCCGCTGCCGCCCGCACCGCGGCTGCCATCGGCGCCGCCCGCGCCCGCGGCGCCGCCCACCTTACGTGCTTCAAAGACTGCCTTCGCTGTCGCGGTCAGCCGGAGGAGTAGCCGACGTCGCTCATTGAGAGCACCGATGATGGCGTCCCTCAGCTGCTGCATGTGCTGCTTCTCGAGATTATCGACGTAATCCAGCGAGCGCTGCTTGACGAAACTCGAACTTTGGCCGAGCTCGGGTGCCGAAACCTTGATCTGGGTCTTGAGATCGTGCACCTCATTCCGGAGCTCCATGATGATGCGCTGGTACTCGGCGATGTGGGCTGAGACAGAGAGTACGTTGCGAGCGACGTGCGTCTTGAGGTTCTTCGCGCGGTTCGCGTACTTGAGCGTGTTGATGGTCTCTTCGAATTGGCGATGTGACGAGGAGACGTTGGCGATCATCACCTGATGAGGGAGTCAATCAGCATGCACTCAGAGACACAATTAAGAGACGCACTCAGAGACGCACTCAGAGACGCACTCAGAGACGCACTCAGAGACGCACTCAGCGACGCACTCAGAGACGCACTCAGCGACGCATTCAGAGACCGTTCAGAGACCACTCAGAGACGCACTCAATGAAGAGACATGGCAATCCTCTCCGTGTGGATGAGGAGGGAGTCAATCAGCATGCACTCATAGACGTAGGCAATCCTCACCGTGCGGATGAAGAGGGAGTCAATCAGCATGCACTCATAGACGTAGGCAATCCTCACCGTGCGGATGAGGAGGGAGTCAATCAGCATGCACTCATAGACGTAGGCAATCCTCACCGTGCGGATGAGGAGGGAGTCAATCAGCATGCACTCATAGACGTAGGCAATCCTCACCGTGCGGCAGTTTCCGCCCAGGCTGTCCTTGAGCAGCCTCGTCATCTTCGAATCTCGGAACGGTACGTGCCCCTTACGGTTCTTATCGGCCAGCGCGGTAATGCAGTTACCCAGGGCGAGGAGTGAACGGTTGATGTTCGCACCTTCCTTGAGCCGTTGGCCCGTGTTGTCCGTCTTACTCGCGCGCTCCGAGCCAGCCAAGTCGACCATCGAGAGCTTGCCGATGCGCACCTGATGAGGGAGGCCATCAGTGGCCATCAGTGACCATCATGGGGCCAAAAACCAAAAGGGGCCATCAGAGACACTCCGAGGTCATTTGAAGCTCTCGTTGAGCGCACGTTGCCTGATGAGGGAGGCCATCAGAAGTCATCAGGGGTCATCAGAGGTCATTCGAAGCTCTCGTTGAGCGCACGTTGCCTGATGAGGGAGGCCATCAGAAGTCATCAGGGGTCATCAGAGGTCATTCGAAGCTCTCGTTGAGCGCACGTTGCCCGTCACGTGCGCCGTCCGCTCCGATTGCTCGACCGTGATCTGTAGCACCGCATGTGATCTGGACGAGACCTGATTCGCGGCGGTGGGCTCCACCGCCCGATGCATGTTGCCACGATGTAGAAGCTCGAGGATTTCGTCCGCGGAGTCCGCGCCGTACTCGGTGATGCCCTGCACCACCATTCCCCGAACTGGATCTTCGTTCAGCTTGAGGTCCACGGACATGGGCTGTTGGTTGAGCAGCGTCATGCGTAAGTGGAAACAATCAAGGGCAATCCAGGGAGATCGCGCCTGCAGCAGATCCTTGATAAGCTCGCCATCGACGGCAATCAAGGGCAATCAAGGGCAATCCAGAGAGATCGCACCTGCAGCAGATCCTTGATCAGCTCATTGTAGATCTCCATATACGAGAGCGTGACCTTGAACTTCGCGTCCTGCAGCTTCGCATCCTTCATCATCTCAAACAGGTCGTGCAGCGTGTTCACCATCACGCCGGGGTGTTCGAGTGAGCCGAGCATCGTGAACGTCTTGCCAGCGCCCGTGGCGCCGTAGGCGAAGACGGACGAGTTGTAGCCATCGAGCACGCCGCCGACGAGGCCGCGCGCCGTCCGTTGGTACACCTCCTCCTGCCCAACCTTTTCGTCGAAGACCACGTCGAAGGCGTACCTCTTCTCCTTCGCGCGGTTCGGGTTGTGGTCGGCGTCATACCAGGGATCGAGCACGACGACCATCTTTCCCTCGACGACTTGGACGGTGTTGTAATCGCCCGCCTCGACCTCCTTGTCCCACAGCGGGCGAACGCGCACCGCCACGAGCATCGGCATGTCCTGCGCTTTTATGACCTCGCCGACCGCCTTGTCCGCCTCGAACTTGGCGATCTGGTCGGCGACCTTGGACTGCTCCCCGTAATCGGAGGGTTCTTCGGCCTCCATGGCAAAGTCGCCCGCCTCGGACACCTTCGAAGCCGCGCCGGCCGAGTTCGCGCTAGACGCCGCCATGTCGGCAGGCCTGCGGGCCGCCGCTCACCACGCCGTACCTGGCCGTACCAGAGGTCTTCCTACGAACCGTTGCGGAACAGTTGTGAACCTCACCGGAAATCTCCATCCTCCCACAAGCCCCACTCTCTCCACCCACGAGGACCCACAATCTTTGTTTTCGGACGTTCCAATTCACGCGATGCCGATGAGCGAACTCGCGGCTCCCGATGCGGCGATCACCGACGCGCCGTTCGAAATGCAGCGCCAAGTGGCCGAGCAAGAGGCGATCGCTCAGCTGCATGCGCCACGAGAGGGGTCGCCTGCCGTGTTGCCAGACGACTTGCCACGGGCGCTATTACGCGATGGCGTGGCCGCCGTGAACGCAGTGTGCACGGGGCCGTCGGCGTCGGCACTCCTGGCACACGTCAACGCTAAATTGTTGGCCGCGCATATCGAAAGAGATCGTCCAGAAGGCGAGGCTCTTCTTGGCAAGATGCTCTGCCGCGAGCATCGCTACGACCTCAAGCTCGACCTGCGCGAGGTCAGTGCCCTCGCCCTCGCCCTTGCACGCCATCTCGCCCAATCTCCATCCGCGCGTGCTCGAGCTCTCGGCCGCGCAGGCACCGGTGGCCGCGGCCGTCGGTGAGTTGATCTCGGTCCTTGGACCGTCGCTGGCGTCGCTTCTGGGATTCCAGGTGCAACGCTGATGACCCTGATGATGACCACTGATGACCCCTGATGGCTTCTGTGTGCCTCGGTGTGCCGCTGAGTGGTGCGGCGTGCTTGCGCCCGTTGCTCGATCTCGATCTCGATCTCGATCTCAATCTCGATCTCGCAGCCCGAGCTCTTCGAACTCGGTGCACTCGTCTCCGACCCCACGGCAGCGCGGCAGCCGCTGCACCCCGACACGCCATGGGGGAAGCGTCTGTCGGTGGTGACAGTGGTGGTGGCGCTATGCGACGTGGATCTCGCCATGGGGCCGACGCTCTTCCTGCCGCGCTCGCACTGCGTGCAAGCGCGCTCTCAGCTATGGGGCGAGGTACCTGCTGATGGCACCTGATGGCACCTGATAGCACCTGATGGCGCCTGATTGCACCTGATGGTGCCTGATGGCGCCTGATGGCTCACGTCATCAGGACCCCACCGACGACGAGGAGCTGCTCGAGCTCCTCCATGAATCCGCATGCCGCGTGCCCTTGCCTAAAATGGGCGACGCGATCTGCTTCGACAGCCGCACGCTGCACTGCGCGACCGCGAACGTGAGCACTCAGCGCCGTGTGCTGCTCTACGTCTCGCTTGCCGCGCGCTCCTGGCACGGTAGGGCCTGGCGGGGCGTTGGCTTTGATCGTCCGGGGACGCTTCTGAACGAGTTGAGAGGCAAGTACTACTTATCGGCCGACGGGCTGCGCCTCGTCCAAATTAGGCAAGAGGTTGGGATCTCGGCGAAAATCTCGGCGTGGGCTCCCCTGCGGATCGTGCTTGCTGCGGCTCGGCTCTGCCTGTGCCTTTGCCAATGCATGCGCGCGTACTGGGCGCTCGTGGGTGCATGCCTCTCCACCACCGTCACCGCCACCCGATTTGGGTGCATGCCTCTCCACCACCGTAACCGCCACCCGATTGCGATTGCTGGATCAATTTGTGGAAGTCCTGAGGACACTCGCTCTCATCTCGGGCCCGACTCAACCGATGCGCTACGAGTACACGACATGTAGTGCGGTGGGTATTTCAGTAGAAGTGGGGATACGCTCTCCCAGCATACGGCGGAACACACCTTACCGGTAGATTTACTGTGTGGTCTGTGTGCCTTTGTGCGTCCGCGTGTTCCGTGTGTCTCGTGTGAGTCCCGGCTCCCCCCGGCGTCTTTTTACCGGTAGATTTACACTGAATAAAACTCGAACAAACATGTAACGGTTATCGGAGCGACGCTCTTGCGCCTCACATTGATAGCGGACTTCCAATCGTCGGCACAGTCCGCGGCTCAGGAGCAGCCGGAGGGGCTCATTCACGTCAGGAAGCCATGTCGAAGACGTGCGTCAGTGCATCCCCGCTGCCATGACGGGCGTCGAGCTCCTCCTTGCGCCGCCTCTTCGGGCACCGCCCGCGCACGCCAGAGGCTGCCCAGAGGCTCTGCGCACACCTGAGTGCCTGCGCTGCCACTTGTGTCGCAGGGTGTACGCTGGGAACCTGTCTTGGACGGTCACCGACAGCGATCTGCACGACGTGCGCTCTCGCGACCACCGCGCGCGCCAGCCCGCATCCCCCGAGCCTCGCACCGCACTGGCGCTGACCGTGGCATGCGGCAATGGCCTCGTCTCATTTCGCAGTTCATGCAGGCGGCCGGCGACGTGCGCAGCGCGCGCGTGACCCGCTACCCGGACGGCCGCTCCAAGGGATGGGGCCTCGTCGACTTTGTCGACGCGAGCAGCGCCGCCGATGTGATCGCTAACTACAATGACGTGGAGTTAATGGGCCGCAAGATCTTCATCCGCGAGGACCGCGACACGGGGGCCGGCGGTGAAGGCGGCGGCGGCGGCGGCGGCGGCGGCGGCGGCAAGGGCGGCGGCAGGGGCAAGGGCAAGGGCGGCGACGGCGCCGCCCGCGGTGGCCGTGGCCGCGGCCGCGCCCGCCCACCGTTGGAAGTGCCCGAGGTCGAGGCCACGAGCGGTACCTCCTTGTATGTGGGGAATCTGACGTGGGCCACGACCTCCGTGCAGCTCCGCGAGGTGTTCAGCGAGTACAGTGTCAAGAGTGCCGAGGTCAAGGCGGGCTACGACGGCCGCTCGCGCGGCTACGGCATCGTCACGTTCGAATCGGAAGAGGTAATCGAGTGCCTTCGATTGCCATGGTTGGCCTTTGATTGTTATTGATTGCATGCCCGTCTCGGTGGTTACAGGATGCGGCCGCTGCGCGCGAGGCGCTCAGCGGCTACAATCTCGATGGTCGCGAGATATTGGTTCGATTCGACCGCCAGACGGCTGCCGACGGCGAGTGATGGGCGGCTCTGCACACGCCAAGCGCCATGTCGAGCGCCGAGCGCCGTATTGAGCGGTGAGACCGCCAGCGAAGCACCGAGCGGCGCCGTCCCGTGCGGCGCCGTCCCGAGCGAGCCACCGAGAGGCAGGCGGGTGGAGGCAGGCGGAGGAGGGCGGCGGCTGTGAATGCGGGCGGCGGCTGTGAAGGGAGCATAAGGCGGTGCTTGAGAGGAGCTCAGAGTTGAGAAGGCAGGTCCCGCCTGCGAGCAGCGAGGGGAGCGTTGGCGGCAGTGTGCTCCCTCTCCGTGAGCACGCCCCGCGTCGTCGTGAGCATGCCCCGCGTCGTGGCGAGCACGCCCCGCGTCGTGGCGATACCGTGGGGGGATCGGCCAACGCGGGGCGTGCTGGCAGATGCGTCGAGGCTGAGGAACGGATGGACAGATACGAGATCTCTCCATCTCTCCGACATGACACGAGCGATGAGATCTGAAGTGCTGGGAGCACGGAGGTCGGAGGTGAGTGAGCCTGAACGAGTGAGGAGCTGATTACGAGCTGTTTGTGAGAGGTATGTCAGGCCGTGTGTGAGACGGGAGCTGAACGCCTGAACATTAACACACTGCCCCCTGTCGCTGTCCTTCGGCTGTGGGAAGAAAAAATCCGTCTCGTGCGTCTGTGGTTCGCGATCGGGACTGGTCGTCCCGGCGCCTGGCCAGGCATTCTTATTTGGAGTTGCCGATGCTTGTGAGGCTGCTGCTGCCAATACTGCTGATGGTGGCATCGGCGGCGAAGATTGAGCTCCAAGTATGCCAAGGGCCGTTTTGCAGCAAGTACGGCTGCCAAAGCGTCTTGCTGGCCGCCAAGCTGCAGCCGGGGATGGCCGGCGAGTCAGCGGCTTGTTTCGGCAAGCAGGGCTGCCAGTCTGCGTTCGCCCAGAAGGGCGTCCGAGTGAGGGCAGATGGCCTCGGCGTACGCACCCTCAAGGGCTGCGAGAACCCGTTCACCGCGCTGCGCGAGGTTGGTAGCATCGCGAAGCAGTTTGGCGTGTGACCTTTCGAGTTAGGAGGAGAGATGTTTATGAGCAGATAATAATATAGCTGAGAGCTGTTAGTACGCCTCCACACAGATTTGAGTCGACGGTTGACTCTAACATTTAGATTTAGTCGCATTTTCAATGGATCACACATCTGTTACACATCTGTGAGCGGCCACAGGCCAGTCTGCCTCACATGGTTCCGATCACAACCCTCGCGCCGTGTCCAATCGAGGTCCCGCCGCGCTGCAGTAGTGTTTGAATGCGCCGCCGGATCGCGAGCCGGCTTAGTTGCGCGCTCGCGTGCGCGTACCGCCGCGCGAGAACGACTCGTGGCTGCTGGAGAATTCTGATGAAGAGATCTGAGATGAGAGATAGGTCTGGGATGAGAGATAGGTCTGAGCTGAGGTGAGAGAGAAGTACAGTACCATAGCGATCCCTCCTCATAGCCCTGGGCGTGCATGGGCCCCGGCGCCTCGGGAGTCATACATCGTAGCGAACGGCGCGATTGTGACGCTCGGTCGCGGCCGGTCAGAGGGCCATTGCGAGTTATGCTCCGTCGCAAAGGGTGCTGTCGGTGCAGCTGAAGCTTCCACGGACCAGTGACGGCGCTGCGCGGTAGAGGTCGAGAAGGTGGACGGCGGGCGTACCGAGGCCGCCTCGCCATCGACCGCATACGGAGGGCAAGTAGGCTGTGCTGGCTGCAGCTGGAGCACGGGCGCCTGCTTGTCACGATCCGTCGCAAACGGCGACCGACCAACGGGCTCAGCATGGCCTGAGGCCGCCAGGCGCTGCATGCATTCGTCCCGAATGTCCTCGGACCGAAACCCACCAGGCCACAACTGAACTCCGTAGGGCGCCTGCGCGTCGGGTAGCGGAGCGCCTTCACGCATGTGCGGGATGGATTCCATGCGCGTCGTGTACTCCGCCGTGGTCATCCCGGCATACGCTGGCTGGTTCTGCGGTGTGGTGGGCTCCGCAAGGCAGAAGGCCGCAACCCAATCGTCATACCCGATGGTGCCGTCTGCTGCAGGACAGAGGTCCTGGTGCAGCTGGCCAAGCTCCCGTGACCCGAGGACACCTGCGCCGATCGCTTGCAAGCGCTCGGGAAGGCGGTGAATCGGGACCCTACTGCCATACTGCTGCGATAAGGCCACCCAGATGGCGTCGAGCGGCTTGCCCGTGCGTTCGACGAGCCACGAGCCGAGCTTGGATGGCGCCGTCGTGCCACTGGTGAGTTGCGTCATGCGGCTGCGCATCGACGGCAGGGTATAGGCTTCATTGTCCTTGATCAAGGACCCGTGCTGCTTGCGGCAGCTGTCAGGACCTCCGAACATTGATCACATTGATTTTGAATCAACCTGGGCCATGAGAAGTGAGGGCAAAATTCATGTGAATAGAGGAAATACGCCTCACAGGTGTATCATCCGCGAAGAACGGATTCATGAATGAATGCCGCGCGAATACGGACCGACGATTAACGTGAACGTGACTGTGAACATTACATGTCGCGAGCATGAGAATGAAGCGGCTGTGACGTGTGCGAGGTGTTGCCCTTCACGCTTTGAGTTTGGTCTGTGCGTGTTGGCGTGTTGTGAATGAACATGGCCGACGACCCGCTCGAGGTGCCGCTGGCTGTCCTCGCGCCGCCGTCGCCGCCATCGTGGCGTCGGCGCGTCGCGCTCGTGCTCGCGGTGCTCAGTTGCCCAGTCTGGCTGCCGCTCGCGATCACGCTGCTCCTGCTCTTCACAATCCTCGGCACGCCGGCGCTGCTTGGCTGGCTCGCTCTCTTCCGGCCCAAGCTGCTTCGTGGCCTGCCGCGCGACGTGCGCTTCATCGCGCGTCTCGTGCAGGCGACGCGCCAGCTCAATGCACGCATGAAGAGCACGCGGGGCGCCTTCACGACGGCCGACTACTTTGCAGAGGTCGTCGCGCGGCACGGCAACAAGCCTGCGCTCGTCTTCGAGGACGAGACGCTCACGTACGCGCAGGTGGACGCCCAGTCGGACCGCATGGCCGCGTGGGCCGTGGACATCGCCCGGCTCGAGCCGGGCGATGCCGTCGCCCTCCTCTGCGGCAATCGGCCTGAGCATCTCTTTTGCTGGCTGGGCCTCACCAAACGCGGCATCACCACCACTCTCATCCCAACGGCCATTCGAGGCGAGGCCCTCTCCCGCGCGCTGCGCGAGTGCGGCGTGCGCGTGGTGCTCTTCGAGGCCGCCACCGCCGAGCAGCTCGCGCCCCTCGCCGCCGCCGCCGCTGTCCCCGCCACCGCCACCGCCACCGTCGCCGCCACGTCCGCTGCGCACGGGCAAGGGCACGTCTCGCCCACAACGGCGCCTTGGCCGGCGCTGCGCTTCGTGTGCGTGGACGCGGCCGACACTCCCGCGTGGGCCGAACCGTTACGGTTGCCCACAACGGCGCGTCCTCCCGAGGCGAGCGTGCGTGCCACGTGTCGTACCACCGATACGCTGGTACATATCTTTACGTCGGGCACGACGGGGATGCCCAAGGCCGCGCGCCTGACGCACCTCCGCTTCTTTTCGGCCATCGTGCTCCCGTATATGTTCAACCTGGGCAGCGATGATAAGCTGTACTGCTGCCTGCCCATGTGTCACACCGCCGCCATAGGTACAACCTCGTTACTCTGATGACCTCTGATTGCATGCTGATTGCCACACCGCCGCCATAGGTACAACGAGGACGGCGACCGAGGCGGAGAGCCTCTCTGAATGCCTCTCTGATTTCCTTATTGATTGCCTCATTGATTGCCTCTCTGAGTGCCTCTCTGATTTCCTTATTGATTGCCTCTCTGAGTGCCTCTCTGATTTCCTCGCTGAGTGCCTCACTGATTGCCTCTCTGAGAGCCTCTCGGAGTGCCTCTCTGAGTGCCTCTCTGATTTCCTTATTGATTGCCTCTCTGAGTGCCTCTCTGATTTCCTCACTGATTGCCTCTCTGAGTGCCTCTCTGAGTGCCTCTCTGAGTGCCTCTCTGATTGCCTCTCTGAGCGCCTCGCCGAGTGCCTCTCTGAGTGCCTCGCTGAGTGCCTCTGATTGCATGCATGCAGGTGCCTTTTCGATCTGCTGGTGGCTCGGTATCCCGATGGTCCTGGCGCGAAAGTTCTCGGCAAGTACCTTTTGGAAAGACGTGGCCACGAACGAGTGCACCGTCGTGCAATATGTGGGCGAGCTCTGCCGTTACCTCTGATGACCTCTGCCGTTACCTCTGATGACCTCTGATGACCTCTGATGACCTCTGATGACCTCTGATGACCTCTGATGACCTCTGATGACCTTGCATGCAGGTGGGCGAGCTCTGCCGTTACCTCGTGCATGCGCCGCCTTCGGAGCACGAGCGCTCCCATCGCGTGCGCCTCTTTTTCGGCAACGGGCTCCGACCGGACGTCTGGCCTCGCCTGGTCTCCCGCTTCGGCATCCCGCGCGTAGGCGAAGTCTATGCTTCCACAGAAGGCAACGCCAATCTCGCCAACACCGAGAATCACCCCGGCGCCGTCGGTTTCATCTCGCCGCTTCTCAAGCCTCTGTACCCCGTCTGCCTGATGCGCCTCGCGCCCGAGACGGCGGAGCCCGGTTGTGCCCGGGACGGCGCGGGGGCGCTGCTCCGGGGCCCTGATGGGTTGGGCGTCCCGTGCCAGCCGGGGGAGCCGGGCGAGCTGCTGGGCAAGGTGAGTGCGCCTGAGTGCGCCTGAGTGCCACTGAGTGCCACTGAGTGCCGTCGATTGCCACGGCTCGCTCACGATGGCGCCCTGAGTGCCACTGATTGCCGTCGATTGCCACGGCTCGCTCACGATGGCGCCCAGGGCGGCTGTTGATGGCAGTTGAGTGCATGCCTGCAGGTGGACCAGCGCGATGCGTCTCGCAACTTCGCCGGCTACACGGATCGCGAGGCGACACGGCGCAAGCTCGTCTTCGATGTGCTCAAGCGTGGCGACTGCTGGTTCCGCACCGGCGACCTGCTGCAGGTGCGATCTCCCTTGATTGACCTTGATGGCTTCCACTTTATATAACGTGGCGACTGCTGGTTCCGCACCGGCGACCTGCTGCAGGCGGATGCCGACGGTTTCGTCTATTTCGTCGACCGAATGGGCGACACATACCGGTACAAGGGCGAGAACGTGAGCACTGCCGAGGTAGCCGCCGTCCTGGGCGGCATCGCCCACTTACGCGTGGCTCAGTGCGTCGTGTACGTGGGCTGCTTATGCGCGAGTACTCGCCCCCTGGATGGCCTCTCTGATGGCAGCTGATGATGGCCTGACTGAGTGCCTCTGATGGTGCTCCTCATCAGGAACGCCGCCCCGAGGGAGATTGCGTCTGATGGCCTCTGATGGCCTGCCTCATCAGGTGCGGCGTGGCGGTGCCTCACGTGGACGGAGATTGCGTCTGATTGCGTCTGATGGCCTGCCTCATCAGGTACGGCGTGGCGGTGCCTCACGTGGACGGAGATTGCGTCTGATTGCGTCTGATGGCCTGCCTCATCAGGTACGGCGTGGCGGTGCCTCACGTGGACGGTCGCGTGGGCATGGCGGCGCTCGAGATGGAGATCGGAGCTCCCGCGCCCGACATGGCGCGCTTGTACGCGGCGCTGGACGAGCAGCTGCCGCCGTACGCGCATCCGCGCTTCGTCAGTCGCCTCTGATTGCTTCTGATTGCCTCTGATCATCTGTGATGACCACCCTCATTAGGTACGCGCATCCGCGCTTCATCCGGCTGCTGCGCGGCACGACGCCCATCGAGACTACGCAGACGTTCAAGCCCAAAAAGGCAGCGCTCCAGGCGGCGGGCTGCGACCCTCGCCTCACTGGCGGGGACGACCTCTTCGTGCGAGACGCGGCGGCAAGATCGTTTGTGCCGCTGAGCGCCACGGAGCACGCGGCGCTGGTGAGCGGCGCGCGCCGCGCGCTCGACTGACACCCCCTGGAAGGAAAGCGCCCGGGCGTTTCTCCAAGATCGGCACGTCCTGGGTGAGGGTTAGGGGCTTAGGCACGACGGCCTGTGCAATCTCAACCTATGGGTCACCACATGCTCTATAATTAATGCTCTAATCATCCGCCTGGAGCAGCAGCTGCTGCACCACTGGACCACGACCACATCAGCTGCGGCTCGAAGAATTGAGCTTTGAGGAATACGCCCAATGATAAACCTCATGATAAACCCAACATGGTATTGCAATTGGAAAGCTCAAATGGTTTGAAGAAAATGCAACAAATCTGTTTCACGCAGCTTTCACCTTTTTCTCGAGTGCGAGGCAGGCGCCGCCCCGCGCAGCACGCGCTCTACCGACTCCGGGGCGGGGCACGCTTGTGTGGCGGTTTGTGTCTGCGCCACTCTCGCGACTCTGTGGAAGAACAATTGTAACTTCTTACCAGAACCGGTCTCCGACCACGCCGCATCGGTCGTCGCTCGAGAGCGTCACATGCCCATGTTGGCAAGGTGCGCATGCAACATGAGCCTACGCACCGCAGGCGGCACGCGAGCCTCGCGAATGGGCTTTGGAGACGACAGCGTGCGCACGTAGGTCCGTGAGGTGCGCGCGTGAGAAGGTGCCGGGGTAAGTTCCTTGGGGCGCTGTATTGGGCGCGACGGCGGCGTGTGTTGTGCGGTCGGCGGTGCAGCTGGGGCGATCGGTGGAGCGCTCAATACATCGCTCACAGGGGTGCAAACTATGCTCTGGGCAGACGCAGCAGCCACGGGTGCTGGTGTCGCAGGGGGCGTCGGCACAGCCTCTAGCGGCGCCCATGGAGTGTAGCGGGACGGTGGGGCGAGGCGGAGTCGGTAGTGAGCGGGGAGTGGGGAGCCGGGACCGAGTGACATGACGCCGCGAGTTGGCGTCGTAGTCTGCGCACCACCTGTCGAGCTCGAGGTCGGCGGCGTTGGCAGCTGCCGGCGGCCGGTCAGTGCGTCGTAGACGACCGGGCTAGGAGCGGCGACAGCTACCTTCCGAGCGTCCTGCCGAGCACTTGTAATGTTGAGAGCAGCGGCTGAGGCAGCTCGTGCGCTAGCGAGGCGCGCGCGCAACCATTCCACACCGGCCGGTGGAGAGCAGTCAGCATGCCCCTCCTCAGACGTCACTTCAGCCGTCAGCTCGACGGGACGTGGCTGCGGCGTCAAGTGGCTGAGCGTACGGCTCGGCATGTTCCATGTCGGTACCTCCCGGGGCGCGGAAGGCGACATCAGCTCATGGCGGTGCTCGAGGTTAAGCTCGAGGTGGCGGTCCCGGGTATTCTCATTCACAGCAGTCACTCCCTCGAGGTGGCGGTCCCGGGTATTCTCATTCACAGTCACTCCCTCTAGGTGGCGGTCCAGGGTATGTTGGTCCTTAGTATGGTCGAGGGGGCGCTCTCGGGGCGGCTCTGCAGGGGGCATGCGCGGCGCAGCGGCGAGCGCAGCGGTGAGGTGCGCAGCGGGGCCTGCCGCAGGCGTCACGACGCGTTCGAGGAAGGTACGAGGCGAGATGCAAGGAGGGCACGACTCGTGTAGCCGCTCGCTCTTGCGCTCCTCAGCGATGAGCGCGACGGCGCGTTTCGCATACGCCTTTCGAGCCCTGTGCAGCTTCGGCTGCTGCTGCTGCCGAAGGCGCACGTCCCCTGGCTGACCAAACTCAAGGCTCAGGCGCGCAAAGTCACCGTCAGAATATTCGTCTGGAGCGAGGATGAGTTGTCGGCTGACGTCCTCAAACTGCACGTTGAAGTCATCAACGGCCCATCCGGCGCCGGCGTCGAAGGCCCGCACGATCGCCACCTTGTACTCCAGCTCCTCGTTGGCGCTGACCCAGAACTCGCAGCGCCACGCATTGCTGGATCTGTCCTCGACGCGCCTCATCTTGGCCTGCGAGGCACTCGCATCCCAGCTCCCCATGTGGGGCGTGGAGCCCACGATGACCAGCGCATCGCCGGGTGACGTTTCCGCCCGCACCGTCAGGTGCACGAGCACCCGGACGTTCGACATAAAAAGGAAGCAGCGAGCAGGCTGAGAGGGACGCAGCGACAAGAACGCAAAAGGAAATGGGTCTAGAGCGTCTAGAGTCGAAGTTTTCATGTTTCGTTATCGGGTCGCCGTTTGAAAGCATGCATGCGCATACTTGTTGTTGGTGTTGAAGGCCAGACAAAGAGTGTCTGTGTGTGTCATTGTACAAATCGTTCACACTACTTGTAATGGCGCGAAAAGTTTTCGGCAGATTGCGCATTGTGAGCGCGCCTTTCGGATTTGCGTGTGCATCGCCTAGAAGTGGCGCCATGGGCAAGGCCCGCTGCATGCAATCCTTCCACGCCGAGCAGAAGGGTGAGATCTCGCTCGCCGTGGGCGATCTCGTGCTTGTGACCGACCAGGGCTCCGACGGCTGGTGGGAAGGCTCGTGCGGCAAGCGAAAGGGCATCTTCCCTGGCGCCTTCGTCCAGCTGATGCCGGAGTGGGAGCTCGAGGAGGTGCGGCCGCCACCCGCGGCGCTTCGGTTCGCGTACGACGGCGCCGAGTTCCACGAGCATGCGCAGCTGCACGGCCTCGCGGCCTCGTACGAGGGTCTCTTTCGCCTCGTGCCCGATCGGCTCGTCAACGACCGGCCTGTGTGGCAGCACCACCTGCGCCCGAAGCACATGATCGCTTTCAACGGGAGCGGCTGGATGGCGCAGCTCGAGAGCCAGCTCGGCACCGCGATGGGCGTCATGCTCCTGCGCGACGGCGGGTGCGCCTCGCCCGACCTGAGTGACAAGAGCTGGAAGGTGACGCCGGGCTGGAAGGTGGAGAAGGGTGAGCGTACGACGCTGATTGCCTATGATGGCCTCTGATTGGTGCGGATGCTCTCGTTGATGGCCTCGTTGATGGCCTCCTTGGTGGCATCACGTGATGACCTCCTCGTTGATGGCCTCCCTATGGCCTCGCTGATGGCCTCTCTGATGGCCTCGCTGCTTGCCTCCCTCCATAGGGCTGCGCTGCGTCGCCATGACGGCGGACGAGGCGGACGCTTGGGAGGCCGCCCAGAACCCCTGGGGCGAAGGTGCGTCTTCGAATGAGATGCTCGAGCTGCTCGCACAGCAGCTTTCCCTCCATCCTGATGTGGCGCTCGCGCGTGACAAGGGCGCCTCAACGGCCGACAGGCTCGCGGCGATGGATCGGCTACAGTTGCTTGCGGGGGGGGGCGCGGAGGGCGGCGCTGCGGGAATTGCAGCCGCGCTGCCTTCGCTGCTCGGACCGCCGCCATCGTCCTCGCACGCCGCCACCAAAAAGCTACAGCTTGGTCATTCACAGCTGGATCATTCACAGCCGGCGACGACAGCGCTCAGCGCTCCGGGGAAGACTGGTGCAGGATCTCATGGCGGACCCTTTTTGGGTCGGAATCCTTTCGACTCTCGCGCTCGCGACGGCGCTCATGACGGCGCTCGCGGCGGCGGTGGCGGCGGAGGAAGCGGAGGCGGAAGCGGAGGCGGAGGCGGAGGCGGAGGAGGCGGAGGCGGAGGCGGCGGAGGCGGAGGCGGCGGAGGCGGAGGCGGCGTTGGGCTGGTGGCACTGCGAGGCGGCGCGCTCTTCATCGGCCGCTCCGACGGTAACGGTCATCTGCACGACCTCTGATCGCCTCGGATCGCCTCTGGTCGCCTCTAATTGGCCTCAAAATTCAAGCTGGCCTCTAAATGGCCTCTGAATGCCTCTGATCGCCTCGGCTCGCCTCTAATTGGCCTCTAAATGGCCTCTGATTACCTCTGCTTGCCTCTAATTGCCTCTGATTGCAATCGGCACAGGCAAGGGGCATCCCCACGGAATGGGCGAGTTGCTACTACTCGACGGATCGGCACATGTGGGCATGTTCGTTCACGGCGCTGCCCATGGCGACGGCGTGTACTATGATTGTAAGGGCTCTGTACACAGCGGAGCTTGGGATGGCAATAAGCGCGTCGGCCGCTTTGAGGTGCGCTGATGGTGATTGCCTCGGAGTGAATGAGATTGCGCGTCGGCCGATTTGAGGTGCTGCGCTGCTGATGGTGATGGCCTCTGAGTGCACGTGATTGCCTAATATGGGCCTCAGGTAGTCGACCCTTGTGGGGGCAGCTTTGATGACGTGTACGATGCAAGCGGCAAGCGCACGATCCGCAAGCGAGTCTCTCCCGCCGCCACCGCCGCCGCCCTGTGCACCCACTGCGCCGTCCGATTTCACCCCGACCATGACTTCAAATGCCGTCGGCATGAAGCCCCCTGGGATGCGGCCTCTGGCATTTGGCCGTGCTGTGGCGCGCATGGGCAGAATGAGCCAGGCTGTAACGTGGTGGGCGGGCACCTTGAATCTTGAACCGGTATACCAATTTGTCACCAATCGAATTAACACCTTTCGATTAGTATACCTTTCACTTATTTATGCGGGCACCTTGGACCTTGTCCTTGAAGCCCAACCTTGAACCTTGCGCGTGCGTCCCCTGCGTGCCCGTGCTGGCGGCGGCGCGCGAGGTTAGATTTCATCACGCGTCCTGTTGGAACTTGGATCGTTCGTCACCGTCACGCTCACGTCGCGTGCAACACATATGTGCGTCGCGAGCTCCCGCGACTCAACGCGACTCGTGTCTCCGCTGATCCCGGACTGCGGCATCTTCTCTACCGGGCATCCCTCCCTGGCCCTGCATCTCCCGGAAGATGCAAGTAGCAAGATCCGGTACGGCGGGAACCGCGAGAGTAAGGGGTCTGTGGACACCCCCCTTAGCGAGAGCGGCGGTCGGGCGCTGTCGTAAGCGCTAAAGCGCTGTCGTCGGTGGCAGTGATACGGGGGATGCGGCCGCGATCCCGGTGGCTGCTGCTGGTCTCATGGTCATGCTGGTCTCGGCTCAGGGGGCGGCACCTCGACCTGCTCCGGTCCGACCGGGCGTCCGCGGCCACTGCTCGGCTTGAAAACCCGACGACGCGCCACCGCGCGGCGTGGCGCGCGGCGCGCGGGCTCCGGGCAGCAACCGCGTGGCGTACTGGTACACGCTGGGAGAAGACCGCGATGGCCGAAGCAACCTTGCCACATAAGCACAACCTAAGCTGTAAGCACAACCGCAACGCGACGCATATCAATCGATCTCCCCGGACCCCGCGATTCGACCGCGTCGACGACCGCGGTCTGCGCGGCCCCGCCTAGGCCCCGCCATCGGCGCGAGATCCGCGTACCGTTTCGCGTTTGACCACGGTAGGCCGCCAACCGGCGCATATGATAAGAATTTTAAGATAATAATCGGTCGTCGGACGCCGCTGCCGCCGGTCGCGTAGGAGCGCCCGATCCGCGATCGCGATCGCGGCGATCCGGAAACCCGGTATTTTACTACCTTTAAAACACTCGCCCCGCCCCGACATTCACATTGATACATTTCTCGATACGCAGCAAAACACGACGCCACTTCGCCGCTGTGGAACTAACAATCACCGAATCGACGACACCTCCCATGAGCTAAACGCGTATACATCGACCGTGTTCGCCGAGAGGTGCTGCTCTAACCATATCCTGTTGCCGTGGCGCTCAGTCTCCCGTCGCGGAGCTTATCGGCGCGGCGCGACCTTTTGATTGAGCGGCGTGACGGTTGCCTTGCCTCGCATCGCCATCGCGATCTTCGTGTCCTGATCACTGATCTGCTCCTCCGCAATCTTCATCAGGTCGCATGCAAAGCGGCGATAGCCGATCATTGGTGGAGGCTGGCCGGGCGCCGAGGGCGGGCCGGTCAGGTACGGGGCGGTGATCTCCTCGTACTCTGCAGCCGTCATGCCGAGCTCGCCCCACTGGTTGCCGAAGCAGTCCGCCAGCGCGCGCTGGAAGACCGTCTGCTCAAACTTGTTGCAGTCCTTCGGATCAAAGCCGTGCATGATCTCGATGAGGTCGAGCCGGCGCATGCGGATGATGACGGCCATCCGCCACCAGATGGACGCATCCGCCCACTGCGCGTCCATGTTGGACTTGGCGGTCATGCCAGCCACCGAACCGGGCATAGAGATCACATTACGCCCATTGGGGTCGGAGTACATTGGCGCAGGGCATGTGCCCGGCATGATGTAGCCGTTTTCGGAGAACCCCTCCGTCCGCGGGCTCATGCCGCGCTGCTCGGTACTCTTCCAGTACGCGGGCTCTCTCCACTGCGGCTGGCGCTGGTTCTTCGGAGTCAGCACCATGGGTTGCCGGGGCGGTCGCGAGTGGGCGGACGGGCGATCCCAAAAAGTTAGTCGGTCGCGCTGCGCGCGCTCGCGCGCGCTGCGCGCGCTCGGGTTTTTCAACGTCCGACCGGAGGCAGGAGGTGTGGAATCTTAAGGGGTGGAATTTCCATTTCGGGACATTTCACACACCAACACACCTCTCGGTCCTCGGCGCAACGCAACTTCAGTCAGAAGTCATAAGCAGAGTACAGTCAAATGCCCCCCGAGGCTCCCCCTTGAGGAGGATTAAGACAAGATACAACTTCTGATATAAGTTTTAGGGTTGGCGCGCTGAGGGCGCTGCCCCTCTGTGCCGCCTCTGTCCCGAGTCCACCTCGTGCGGCGCGCTGAGGGCGCTGCCCCTCTGTGCCGCCTCTGTCCCGAGTCCACCTCGTGCACTTGTGAGACCAGAGAACCGAATGGATCGAAAGCGCATGCAGGGCTCAGCGAGCCCACGGAGTGGAGCCACGCTTACGAGCGCGGCCCCGGTTTCTACATGTATCTCGGTCGGAGCGCCGTGGCGAGCGGGTCCCTTGGTAGGAGCGCCGTGGCGAGCGGGTACCTTGGACGGAGCGCCGTGGCGAGCGGGTACTTTGGAGGGAGCGCCGTGGCGAGCGGGTACCCGCGCTCCGATCGACCTTAGCAGCCCTTGTCGTACTTGGTGAGGCACGATTGGTGAGAAGTTGGTACCTGTGCTCCGATCGACCTCAGCAGCCCTTGTCGTACTTGGTGAGGCACGATTGGTGAGAAGTTGCGTTGGGGCATGAGATCGGGTCCTTGCACTTCACGCACCCCACGTCGATGACGCACTGGTACCACGGCTGCGAGTAGGCGCAGGTCGAGTTGCAGCTCTGGAAGGTGGTCGAGTTCGGGCAATTGGAAGGGTCGGCGCATTGATGGCAGCCGTCATCGATGCACTGGAACAGCGGGGTCGGCGCGCTGCACATCGAGTTGCACTTTGAGAGGGACACTGCACCCGGGCAGTTGTACGGGTCTGGGCACGGCTGGCAGGAGCCGTCTACGCAGAGGTAAGTGGGGTTGCAGGTGTCTTCACACTGTTCCTTGGGGACCGCGTAGGGGCAGTAGAGCGGGTGCGGGCAGTACGAGCATCCGGTCTCCTCGATGCACATGTACAGTGGCGGGCTGGGGGTGCAGTTGGCCATCTGGGAACCTTGCAGGCTGACCTCGCCCTCGACGCAACAGTCTTGCCCATCGGCGAGCGCGTAGCCGCTCTGGGCATTGATGACACGGGCTCCTCCTTGGCCCGCGCAGAGTTTTGCCGCTGCGCACACCTCCGCCGCCGCATCGGCGGACATGGCCTTGCTCGCGCAGGTGGTTTCGTCGACACACATCATCCCGAAGTTCGCCACCGTCAGGGTGTTGTCTGGGACGTGGCGTGCGGTGAGAATCCAGTCGCGCGAGGGACTGCAGCCCTTTTGCACGTGGATTGTATAGTTGCACAGCGTGACATTGGGCACCGCGCTGTGCAACATGGGCACCGCGAAGAAAAAGGGGGAGAGAGGCAGCATGAAAACGACCCTGGGAGCGGAGACCACGACGAGAAGTTGTCGGAGCCTCCGACGGCCCGCCGACGGAGATTCCCGCACTTCGTCTCGACAGGAATAAATGAGGCGAGGTACAATGTAGGTGAAGAGGGGCTTCTATCAGGACGTGTTTGTCAAATCAGGAATTTCGTCGTCTTCAATGTCGGGTCCTGCTGCGGAGCGGCGCCGTCCGAGCTCTTTGCAACCTCTGATGTTCTTCACACACACAACCATGATGATGTTCGCTGCGCTTGTCCCGTCTGCTGCGGCGGCCGGCAACGCGTCGGACTACGTGACGGTGCCTGGCGTCTTTTTCCCAAACTCTAAGTCAAAGACAGCAGGAGTCGTGCCGTCGACATCTAGCATGGTGCGTATGTGCAAGGGCCACAAAAGGACTCTCCCACTCTCATGCCTGTTTGCGCGAACACGCTCGCAGGTATTCATGGCCATCCCGGGCGTTCCGCTCCCAGAGGTACCCATTCTTTGGATCGGCGAGGCGAACAACGCCGACCAGGTGCTGCTGGACGATCCCAGCGTCCCTCCGACGTCATCGACGACGGCAATTGAGTGGGCGTTGGCAGATCCGGGCAAGACCTCCTTTGTTCACATGTACCGCTGCAGCGAGACCACCGTCGGAACTTTCGTGAAGGGCCCGGCGGGCACCACCTTCAAGAAGTGCCCCATGAATGCGGCCTCCGACACGTACCGCTTGATCGCGACCTATGCGTTGCCGGCGTTCGTCTGCGAGCAGAGCTGTGATAAGAACCCAGAATGCACCGTGTATGCTGTGGACAAGGATCAGCAGAACTGCTACATCGGCGGTCCAGCTTCCGTCGTGCCCACAGGCAAGAACTATTCCATGTACATCCGCCTACCGGGGATCTGAGAACTGAAATGTTCCGAGGCCAAACCGTTGACCAGATGTAGGGGAGAGCACCGGCACCCCGGCAGCAGGTCCGCGTAGGCGACAGCCGCAGTCGAGCACGCGCGGTTCAGGTGTTTGTGGGAAAGAGCCAGCCAGACTGTGCCGAGGCACGGTCGACGGTCGGCATGACGGTCGGTCGGTGCACCGCGCCAACACCGCAAAACTCTGCACAGGTCGACTGATTGCAAACTTGTGCTACCCATGCCACGGTTGGTCGGTTGCGGGCCACTCGACTAGGTCTAGGTACTAGGAAAACATTCAATTCCCAAACAGGTGTGGGGTTGAGGCCTTATAAACATGAAAACTAGATCAATAGTAGTAAGACGAAATAAACTATAAAGACCACTAAAGTTCCCCCTTCGCCCACTTGGGTCAAGTAAAGCACGTTTGATACGCATTCGGGTAAGGAACGCATTTAAACCCCAGGAAATGCGATAACCAGTATAGGT
>JWZX01002824.1:0-20151 GCA_001275005.1 Chrysochromulina tobinii
TGCCCGCCGCCGGTGCCCTGCAACCGGCGACCAGTTGAGGGAGTGGGCGTGTGGCCGTCTTCGGCACCCGCCACCACTCCGAAGAGCGCCAGCGTGACTGCGATCGCCACCATCATTCGAGCTCGCGCCGCATGTATCCGACACCCTTGGGCGGAAGTTTGAAAAGCCAACGGCGTCGCATTCCATTCACATGAAGCTCATCATAGTCTCTGCACAGTACAATGTACCGGTACACCGCGGTTTCGGTCGTCGCGCAGTCGTGCGGGTGTGCTGGTGGGTTCGAAGGTTGTGAGTCTGACTTTTTACCGGTACGCAGGCGTCGAGCTTCGTAGGACGCCAAGGCAAGCGCCCGCGGAGTGGCCGTCAGCGGCCCCGACGACATGGCGCACAGCCTAGACGCCCATATGTGGCTAGTGTACGTCGTTGGCTGGTACGCATCATCGTGCGCCATCATCTTCACCAACAAGTTCTTGCTCACGGATCGTGAGTTCAAGTTCCCATTCACCTTGGCCGCGATCACCAACGCAGTTGTTTTCTTGATCAGCTGGCTGTCGACACGACCGTCATGCTGGCGGCCCGAGCCGCTGCCCTGGCACACAACGCTGTACGTCGTTGCTCCGATCGGGCTGCTTACTGCGCTTGACATTGGCGTCTCCAACTGGGCGCTTGTGCATCTGTCGGTGGCGCTGCACACAATCGTGCGCGGCACAGTGCCCGCCTTCGTCCTGGGCTTTTCTCTGCTGCTGAGGCTGCAGGAGCCCTCGTGGCTGATCGTGGGCTCCATTTTCACCGTGTGCGTCGGCATCGGCTTCGCCGCGTACGGCGACGTCGACTGCGACGCCCTCGGGCTAGGTCTTGCGTTGCTCTCCTGCGTCTTCTCTGGCCTGCGCTGGGCGATGACGCAGGTGCTGGTCAAAGCGAGGCCGATCGATGCGCCGAACCTCCCGGATGCGCTCGGTTGGCGCCAACGCTCCCCTGTCGCCTCCATCTACCACGTGACGCCCGCATGTGCGATTTGCTCGGCCTCAGCCGCGTGGGTGCTCGAGAGCCACGCGCTGCTCGAGAGCGGCGACAAGGTGCTCGCTTTCGCCCGTGGCGAGCTGCTCGTGTACAATGCATGCATCGGCGCGCTCGTCTTCGGGCTCCTCTTCTGTGAGTTCGGCCTCGTGCGACTCACCTCCTCCCTCTCCCTCTCGGTCCTCGGCGTCGCTAAGGAACTCGTGACCATCGTCGCGGCGGCGTACACACGAGGCGACTCGATCACACCGACCAACCTGTCTGGCTTCCTCCTTTGCGCCGCTGGCATACTCGCGTACCAGACGTCCACCCGCACCGCCGACAAGGCGCACAGCCTCGCCGACGGCGACGGTGGAGGTGGTGGCGGCGATGGCGACGGCGACGGCGGAGGCGATGGGACGACCTACATGCCGCCATCTCCGTGTGCTGTGGGGAGTACCAAAAGTGGGGGTGGACACGGCGGGCACGGAGAGCGCCGTGGGCTGCGCTCTCAGCATGCGCACGAGTTGGGCTGCTTACCGTCGAGCGCCGTGCTGAGCGCCGTGCTAAGCGACGCGAGTAGAAGGGGCAGCCACGGCGGCGAGGGCGCCGACAGCGAGAATCACTCCCTGCTGCCTTGATACCTGAGAGATAAAGAGACAGGTTTGCTTCTGAAATGCGCGCAACTCCCCTACACGGAGCATCGTCAAACTCTCGGAGATCTGCGAGAGATTTATTGACATGCGCGTTGTCGGGTTGCTCTTCATCCTCGCGTCGGCCACACGTGCCGACGTTGAGAGCTCCTGGTGTACGCAGCGGCAGCAGCCGCTGCAGCCACTGCTGCAGCGTAGCACGTCCTTGTCGCGGCGGCACAGTCCAGCTGGCTCGGGTGGCTCGGTCGTACTGGCCGCCAGAAAGCTGTGCACGACTCCTGGGCTGCTGGCGGCGGCTGGTGGTCACAACACGTCGCTGATGCAGCGCCACATCCGGGGCTTCGTCTTTGGCGGCATGGACGGCATCCTGACGACTTTTGCCCTCCTCGCAGCCGCTGAAGGCTCGCAGCACTCGTCGTCTTCGCTCACGCTCGTAATCGGACTGTCGACCGTGCTCGCGGACGCCCTGTCGATGGCGGCGGGCGAGTACCTGTCAGCCAAGGCCGAGGATGACATCTCCGGTGCCAGCGCAGACGAGCCGCCGCCGCTCGAGAAAGCGATTGCGATGTTCGTCGCGTTCACCAGCTTCGGCTGCATGCCTCTCATGGCGTACATCGTCTCAGCATTGATCGCGCATCACTCGGGGATCGCGGCGGACCCTCGCGCCTCGTTCTTGCTTTCGACGGGCATCTCGGGACTCTCGCTCTTCGCGCTTGGCGCCATCAAGAGCCGCTTCGGTGACACAGGGGATTGGCTCAAGTCTGGCCTCGAGGTGACCGGCGTGGGCGGGTGCGCGGCGACGGTGGCATTCTTCACCGCGAAATTGATCGACCAGCACTTGGGATGAACTGATGAGAAGAGACATTACAGGGCGCCCCGGTCACATACACATTCTCACGACATACGGTTGCGGTATCGCACCGCAACCGCAGGAGCAGCGCGCGGGCGCGGGGGCCGCTAAAACCGCTAAACGGGACGGCGCTTCGGTTAGAGACGCGCTCTAACGCACGTTGGTCTGAGCGAGGGAAGTCTATTTCAATGATCGCGCCCGGTCACCCGTCCTAATTGAATGAGATCAGGTTCCATTAGTACAACTTTCTGTCTGTCTCTGAGAGTCAATGGGCGGTGTCAGGGGCAATATTGTGCCACACCGGGTGCGCACCACCACGATAGGTGGGCCCCTGCGGAAGGCCAAACAGACCCACCAAACCGGGACGCATGATGACATCGCCACTTGCGGCGTCGACCACCGACCCGCATTTGCCACAGCAATGTCCCGGCTTCATGATCCAAGCAAACGTCTGCTGCGCGTCTCGCCATTCATGCTCGCCACCTTGCATGCAGCCCCCCGCGAGCAGCCGGTCCAGCTCAGCCTGCCAGGCAGCGAGAATCACGGTGGCTCTCGGGAGCGCCACTATCGGCTGGATACGCCATTGCACCACGCCCTGTGCGTCCTGGCATGTAAAGCATTTCTCACATGAGCGCCCAGTCCCTCGTGCGCCGTCGTACTCCACCCAACTGTGCTCTTCGCCATCAGCCAAGCAGGCACTGCCTTCTCCCCGGAGATCGACCTCGGTAATGCGCTGCAGCATTTCGAGCGCCGTAGCTTCCGCGTGGTCCTCTTCTTCTCCCTCTCGACCTTCAGGCATCGGCTCCTTGGTCTCGATGCCGCCCTGCCTGCCCCAAGACCGTGCTGCTCACCGTGCTGTCGGAACATGAGAACAAAAAGGGTTCACAGTTAGCATAAACAGTGGGTTCAACAAAAGAGCGCGAGATTTTGAACTTAGGGAAGGGTTTCAACACTCAGGTAGTCACCCTATCGCGTGATGCGCGAGATTTTGACCTTGCTGGGGGAGGGAAGCAACTTAGTTTCCCCATCGAGAGCGGGTAATAATAAAAGGTTAAAACGTCGGGTCGTCGCTTCGGTCCGTTCTCGCTTGCCATGTGCTCGCTGGCGCCTGGCCGGCGCAGTAACTTCGAGGAGTAAGTCACAAATCAGCGCAAGAAACTAACCCCGCAAATCGTGACGCGCCACCCGAGACCCGTGTGGCGCGCAGACCGCAGTCCCAAAACGGGAGATCGGAGAACGGGTCCGAGCTCCGACATCGCCGAACTGCGCGTCTATGTCGGTCGTGTTCCGCCTGTCCGGCCGCGAACCAGGAGCCAGGAGCCAGGTGCGTCCCACTCCCCCAGACCTCCAGCCTCCCCACACCCCTGGACCAGGCTGGAGCCCCTGACCCTTTTGAGCCTCCAGCCACGCCTCTGGTCCCTGGTGCTGGTCCCGCCTGGACGCTGGAGCCTGGGCGATCCCAGCTACACAACCCAGGACCAACGCGTATAGTACAGTTACTTCGCGAGCACGAGATGCACTCGCGGATGCCAGTCGTATATCCATATATCCTGCCGCACCTCTATCCGTTGCGCACACTCTCTCACACAGCCTCTCACCTTCGATTCTCTGGCTCCGTGTGTTCTCCGGGGGGACGTTCAACGTCCCCCCACACCTTTTGCATGCCCTCCACGTAGCGTCACGCATCTCGTGCCTCTCCCCTTGCGTGTGCACTCAGCCACGCGTCGCCCCACTGCGGACCATCAGCCCTCTCGACCACTTGCCACTACAGATCTCGCCGAGCTTCAGATCTCATCTCGCCGAGCTTCAGATCTCATCTCGCCGAGCCTCAGATCTCATCTCGCCGAGCCTCAGATCTCGCCGAGCAACTCACGCTTGCGCTGCAGGAGGGCATCAAGCTTCGCCTCCGCCTCCTCGGCGCCCACGAGCACGTTGGCGACCACCTCGTGCGCGATCGTCTGCTGAGTCGTCTTCGCGGCAGAGTCATCAGCGGCGACGGCGGCACGCAGCCGTCCAAAGAGGGCGGCACGGTCGCCGGACGTGTCGAGGCTGCGCTTCTCGAGGGCATCTCGCAGCTCTGCGAGGGAGAAGCGGCTCATACCTCCCTTGTCGAGCGACAAGAGGTCGAGGTCGACTTGCACGACGCCCGCCGCCACGTCGCCCAGGTTGACCTCGGAATCGCCGAGATCGGTCGTCTTCGTGGCGACGAAGTTCTCTTTGAAATCGACGACATCGTACCGGGTCGTCACACGGCGCTCCCAGCGCTGGTCGCGCACGATGATCGCCTGCTGCTCCGCAATCTGCCGATCGAGATCCTCGACAAGTCGCTTGAGCGCCGCCGCGCCGTCGCCTGCGCCCCGGCCGCGCATCTCGACACGCGAGCAGCTCTCGCCGAAGCGGAGCGATTGGATGGACTCGACGGCGTTCCGTGGCTCGAGGGAGGCGCACACGAGCACTGTGGTGCGCGCGCCGCCATTGAGGGCGTCCTTGAGGAGCAGCGTGAGCTTCGAGTCCGCAAAGGGCACGTGGCACGGCTTGCCCTGGGCACGCAGCTCGTCGCGGGAGATGAGCTTCTCGATGCACCGCTGGAGCGCGAAGAGCCCCACGTTGATGTTCAAGGACTCCTGGAGCCGCTGCCGGTGCTGATAGTACTCGGCCCACGTGATGCGGCTGATCTCCTCTCCGCCCGACGAGATCACGAGCGACCTGAAATCGTCCGCCGCACCCGATTTGGACAACTTCTCGGAGCCGCCGAGATCAGCGAGGAAGAGTCGCGAGATGCGCTCGACGCCGTCGCACGTCTGCGTCAGGGACAGGATGAAGAGGGCGTGTGCGCGGCTCGAGCGCTCGTTCATCGCGGTCGCCGCCTTACGCTTGCACGAGTCGCCCTGCGCGATGAGCCCAAGGGCGCCCTCCACCGAATCGATCGGCACGTCGGCGCGTCCGCTGAGCACCCACCGGTGCGCATGAAAGTGGTTGTCGGCGCCGCCGTCGGACGCGCCGATCTGGGCACCCTCGCGCAACAGGTCGGTCACCTCGTTGCCAAAGACCTCGACGTACGCCACGCTGACTGTCGCGTCGATGCCGAGGGTGCGTCGGTGCTCGACCGCACCGATGAGCTCCTCGCACACACGCGGCACGAGCCCGCGGCGCGAGGCCGCACGCCCGAGGCGCGGGTCGGCCGTGCCATCGCCGAACATCGTGTGCGTCTTGCCGGCTCCAGTCTGCCCGTACACGAGCACGCAGGCTGAGTGGCCGTTGAGGAAATCGGCGACGGCACCGCGCCCGCAGAGCTCGTAGACGCTCTCCTGGCTCTGCTGCACGTCGAAGACGCGCTCAAAGGCAAACGGGCGCAGGCCGCAGCCGGGCGCCATTGTGAGCACCTCCGCCCGCTCCTCCGAGACGGAGATGATCGCCGCGCGCGTGTCGCTACTGGTAGCATCGGGACCATCCGCGCTTGATTCGTCTCCTTTGCCCTTGGCGGCGCCGCCGCTGTTTCCGGCGACGCCCTCGGCCTCATTCTCCTTGCCGCCGGCCACGAGCGCGTACGGCGCGCGCTTCTCCCTCGCCTCCTTTGCAGCCGCCTCCTTGGACGCCGCTAGGGCTAGAGCGTCCTGGCGATGGCGCTCCTTCTCCGCCGCGCGCGCGGCCCGGGCAGCCTCGATGGTCGCAAGGCGAGACGCCTCACGAGCGGCCTCGCGCGCCGCCTTGGCACGGGCCTCCGCCTCGCCCAGCACGTGCTGCATATGCTCTTGCGTCGCCCGAAAGATCTCAGGCAGACGGCCGTTGAGCTTTCGGTTGTGGGACAGCATGCACGCGCGGTCGGCCGCCTCGCAAGAGTCAAAGACGACGAAGGCTTCGACCAAAGCGCGCGCGCTCGCACCCTCGGGGGGGCCGAGCAGGTACACGGGCCGGTGCGACGCGGGCGGGCGCGGCGTCTGGTCACCGGCCAGCTGTCCAAAGAAGGCGAGGATCTGCTCCTCGCTGGTGCCAGCCGGCATGGAGGTGAGCTGGACGATGCCAGTCATGCACACCTGTGGGGAGAGGGGAGGCTCGGCGCCGTGGTGAGCACTTGCATGCACAGGGCCCGGCCGGCATGGAGGTGAGCTGGACGATGCCAGTCATGCTCACCGGGGCCTCGGCAATGAAGGTGGAGTTCCAGAGGCTAGCCTGAGCCCCCGCCTCCATTGGCGCCTGCGCAGTTGACGCCTCGGAATCCCCACGATCGAACAGGGCAGCCTCGACACGGTTGGCCGGGGCCGCCGCCTGGGCCGCCACCGCCGCGCCCGCCACCACCTCATCCGCCTCGTTGTGCCCGCCCTGACGACGTCCTGGCGTCGCCCTGCCGAGGCCCATATGAGGCTTGCGGCGCGCGCGCTCGGCCATCCAGGGCGCTTCGGCCTCCATGATCCTGTTGTGAGCCTCGGCGGCGGCGGCTTGCTTCGCCTCGAGCGCGGCGAGGGCACTCTCCGAGGGACGTTCACCCACCGCCACCACGCAGTCCTCCATGACGCATGCCTCCCCGCTCGCCGCGCTGCCGGCCGTGCCGCCGCGCGCCTTGGCCTTGGCGGCGGCCTCCTGCTGCATGACGATGCGCATGGCCTTGGCCTGCGAGCAGCCGTGCTTGGCGCGCACCATCGACACGCGCTGGTGCAGCGGGATGACTACCACGTCGCCCTCGTTGTTCGCGTCAGTGCCACCCGCGGTCGCGACCGCCGGGCGGAAGCGCGCGCACACGCTCACGCTGAACGTCTCAGCGTCCTTCAGCTTCTTGGCCGCGGCGGCGGCCTCCCGTGCGCGCTCGAGCCGCCAGAGCGCCTCCGCCTCGTCGGTGGACCCCTCCTCAGCATCCAGTTCCGCCTCGAGCGGCGGAGTGGCGAGCGCGCCATCGGCGGGCAGCTCCTTGTGCTTCCACAGGTCGCGCTTGCGCCACAGCATCGCAAAGTGTGCCTTCCACCCGTTCGAGTTCGGGCACAGGCCCGCAGGCACGTAAAGCTTGCACTCGTCACGCAGCCGCTCGCACAGCCACTGCCAATAGGGCTCACCATCGCCCACGAGCAGCGCGTTCCTCCACGCCTTGCAGACGCAAGGCGCGGAGCCGCGCGCCGTCCAGTCCGCGTGCAGCAGCACGACGTTCAGCGTGTCCAGAAAGTTGGAAGATGTTGCGAGCGAGTCGGGAACACGAGCGGGCGAGGCCATGAAAAGGTGTCCGCTTTGAAAGACGCGGCAGTTAGCCTCGGCGTTCATATTCGGAACAGTACCTTGTGTGTCGATTCAACTGACCCTTTCGCATATTTGCAGCGTTCATTCACAACACACCAACACGTTCACAACACACCAACAGAGGGAGACAGTTGGGGGAGTGCTTGAAAGACGCGGAAACTCGTCTTCCCACAGAACACGGGTTGCGAAGTGCTTGCAACGTGATTGGGGCACTTCCTCTTCACGAGGTTTCAAATTGTGTGGACACTTTGTCCACGCCATGTTTAGGGGCCAAACTCATATCCACGGAGTTTCGGCGCAGAGCCCGCTCCATTAGAATGTCGACCAATAAGGTTGGGTTCGCGCTGGCGGCCTCCGCCCTGCTGGTCGTGAACCGGTTGTGCGTCAATGCCACACATCTGCCATCCTTCGTGTGCCTAACACAGCTCGCGTCGACGGCGGTGTTTGTCCTCGTCCTCTCTGCGGCCTCTGTAGTGCGGACCCATCACATCAGCGCGAGCACAGCTATCAGCTATATGCCATGGGTCTTTGCCTTCGTGGCTACCATGTACAGCAGCATGATGGCGCTACAAACGACCAACGTGGACACCGTCATCGGCTTTCGATGCCTGTCGCCACTCTTCATCTCCATCTTGGAATGGGCCTTTATGGACCGTGAGCTGCCAAGCATGCGGTCGTGGGTCGCCATTATCGTCATGCTTTCGTCCGCCCTCTTGAATGCATACTTTGTGAACGCAGTCTCGGGGCTGAACAGCATGCATTCATATATTTGGGTGTCGGCGAACGTGCTGTGCGATGTCGTTTCATCGTTGATCGGCCGAGATCTGGTCGAGAACAACGTGAAGCTCCAAGTTTGGGACCATGTGCTCTATACCAACCTCCTCTCCCTACCTCCAATGCTCGCGGCAGGCCTGGCAGGTAGGGAGCATGTCGTCGCGCAGAGCATGCACTACGACCTGACGGCTGTTGGGCTCGTCGCACTGAGCTGCTTCCTCGCTGTGGGCGTCTCATACTTCTCTTGGCGGGCTCGGGAAGAGTTGAGCGCCTCCGCATTCTCCATGCTCTCGGCGGGCACCAAGATCGGTGCGACCGCGGCGAGTCGTGTGATATGGCATCAGGAGACGAGCATCGCTGGCTCTGTTTCGGTGGTCGTCTGCATCATCGCGTCCCTCTTCTTTGTCTCACCTCCACATCGCAGTCCGGAAAAGGGCACGGCCACCGACGAGAGCGCACCCATCACAAGACGCAGCTTCCTGATCCTCACGCGACGTGACCTATCGGTAGCCATGGTTGTATCCATCATCTCCTTGGGCCTCGCCACATTGACTGGCAAGAGCCAGCTGATGCCCGATCCCAATGCACAAAGACTCATGGCACCCGCAGCTGGCTTGGACGGCGCCCATGGTCACGATGCGTGGGCCACTGCACTAATTGACGAATTTCGAGCGCGCAAGCATGCGGCTATCCAGACGGGCGCCGCTTCGCGATTTCCCCTCGCTTCAGATACTCTCGAGGCGGCAGAGCTCATTGCGATGGCCGATACGATGCTCTCTGGCAAGCTCACCATGGGATCGCGCGTCGACCGCTTCGAAAGGCAGCTCGAAGAGTACTTGCACGTGCCGTGCGCCGTCATGGTCAATTCTGGTTCATCGGCCAACCTGATCGCAGTGGCTGGCGCGATAGAGCTCTCGGGCATGGGCAAGCTCGGGCGAGGAGTGGATGGCTTGCGCCGGGGCGATGAGGTGCTCGTACCTGCACTCGCATGGAGCACGACCCTGGCACCCCTCGTGCAGCTTGGCGCCCGACCAGTGCTGGTCGATGTGTTGCCCGACACCCTCAACATGGATGTGAGTGCTGCGGCAGCCAAGATTACGAGTGAGTTTGGCGCATTGTACCGAGCGCCCTTTGGAGCATGAGTACGGTACCTCCCCCCGCCACGTGGCCTCGTGCTCACCACAGGTGCGTCGCCTGTGAATGCGTGCTTTCTTGTGCAGGCAAGACGCGGGCCATCATGCTGGTGCACGCCTTGGGTAACAGCGTCGAGATGCAGGCGCTCATGAATCTGGCCGACAAGCATCGGTTAGTCGTCATCGAAGATGTACGTTCTTCTTTGCCATCATGCTGCACACAGCCATGTAGCATAGCCCTTCATTGGCTCTTCAGATGCAACTCATTACCCCTTCATTACCCCTTCATTAGCCCTTCATTGGCCCTTCAGGTGCAACTCAGTTGCTTACTGTAGCGCGTCCCCTCGCGCGTTACCCCTTGCAGACGTGCGAATCACTCGGCTCGCGCCATGGCGGCAAGCTACTCGGCACGCACGGCCACTTTGGCACGTACTCGTTCTACTACTCGCACCACATCACCTCTGTTGAGGGTGGGGCGGTTGTCTCAAGCATCCGAGACGATGGCACGGTGTGCCAGACGCTTCGGGCGCTGAGAGCTCACGGGTGGACGCGCGAGTTCAGCGCCGAGCGCAAGGCTGCCGTGCAGGCCGCGCACGCAGATGTGGACCCTCGCTTCCTCTTCGTCCACTGGGGATTCAACGTTCGCCCTATGGAGACGCAGGCAGCCATGGCGAGCATCCAGCTGAAGCGCCTCGAAGGACTCAACATGCATCGGCGTGACAACTTCCATCATATGCGGGATGCCTTGTCGTCGCATCGTCACATTGTGACGCTTCCAAAGGCGTCGCCTGGCTGTGATGCGGCCTGGTTTGGGCTCGTGCTGCTGCTTGCTGCCCCGTACGCTCACCAGCAGGCGGCCTTCTTCCAACACCTTGCAGCCCATGGCGTCGAGACGCGACCAGTGATCTCAGGGAACTTTGCGCGGCAGCCTGTCTGCAAGTCACCATCGGAGACGTGGTCAGCCGCGTGCGGCGTGGGCACAAGCACGTTCCCGGCTGCTGAGGCCATCCATACCCGCGGCTTATACATTGGTCTGCCCTCGGACAAAGAGCTCTCGAACGGCGAGATCAAGACGCTCAGAGATGCCATCGTGAGCTTCCCCTTCTCGGCAAGGCACACGACACTCGTCACTGGTTCCAACGGCCTTGTTGGTCGGGCTCTCCAGGCTGAGGTTGCCTTGTTGCCAGCGGAGAGGCGTGCCGCCTTTATCTTCTCCAACCGCTCGCATGCCGACCTCAGCAGTCTAGCGGCTACCACGGCTCTCCTCTCGAATGTCCAGCCGACCAGAATCATTCACCTCGCAGATGAGATCGCGACCATGGCGCAGATGAGCAAAGACCCGGCCAGGTACTTCTAGGCCGACAAGCTCATTACCGAAAACCTCTCCATGCTGCCGCCTCGCTGACAAAGAGTGGTCTACTCGGTGGTCAGAAGCTGGGCGGGGACAAGAGAGAGCCCATGTTAAGAGTACTCTCTCTCCTTAGCACGGCCATGCTGCCACCAGGCGTGGGCCTTGCTACTGCAATCAACGAGACTGCGTTGATGCAGCTGGCGCCGCGAAACATGATGGCATTCGCATCATCGGTGGGACAGCACAGAGCCGCTGCGGACAGGCCCGAATTGCAGGGCTACTCTGGTTCCAAATGGCATCGGATGCTGCTGTCTAAGAAGCTGAGCGAGACGACGCCGGGGTTGCAGGCGGTGACCCTTGTCCCATCAAACGTGTTTGGGCCGGACGCCAACTGCAGCGCATCTGGGCCACTGCTCAATGCGTTGATTGCGAAGGCCATCGGAGCGGCGCAGGGTATTACCTCGCAGATGGTGGTAGCAGGCTCTGGTAATCCTTTGAGGCAGGTGTTGTACTCCCACGACCTTGCCCGGGTGCTGCTCTGGGCGATTGAGAACTTTGACGACGTGAGCACGCCTCTCTTTGTCTCGAGCGATGAGAGAACGGTGAGCAGTCTTGCAAAGCTCGCGGCGAAGACGGCAGGGTTCCTCGGTCAACTGGTCTTTGATAAAAACTACCCCGATGGCCCGCTACGCCGTGCAGTCTCGTCAGCCAAGCTCAAGTCGCTGATGAAGGACCGCCTCTCATGGACGCCCCTCAACCATGCAATTGCCGAGACCATCCGCTCCTGTACGAAGACTGGTGTGTCTCTCACGTAGATGGCGAAAGTTATGACTCGAGCGCGGGTTGCCGGTCGAGCGAAGCTTCGACGCATGTTTTAGGCGATCATGACGGCGCTCCATGTGGCGCGGTTCATATCGCAAGGGTCGTGGGCGCCCCATCCCTGGCTCAAGCGGGCTCGCCGAGCGAAACCTTGATGCCTTTCTAGGGCAATCACAACAACGCTCAGTGTGGCGCGGTGTATCACAAGAGGCTCGTGGCGAGCTCCGGGGTTGACCTGGGTCGATTTCTGAGTGGGGGCTGCTCCCTGCTCGTCTGGGTTGTTGATGAATACCATGTGAAGGATCACGTCACCTTCGGGTTACTGAATACCATACTGACACAACCGTGTTCGTGCCATGGTTCGTGTTTGAATAGAGGTGGGTGTCTGGCAGTCTGGTACATTCTGGGACCGATCAAGGATCATTGTATCAATGTTCGATCAATGTCATCGATGTGATCGTGCACCCGCGGTGGCTGACTTGCCCGTTTCGCTGGACCGAGGTTGCAGGTTACTCATTCGGCGCAATTTCGAACGTCTGGGATCGGCAGGTCGTGCCTTAGGAAAGTTTGCTTTTGGTGACCGGGCCATACCTATACACGCACGCACCCTCTAGGGTCAGCATGCCTTCCCCGAACGCGATGGGCGTATAACTAGACCCCCTTAGTAAGAACCCACACCTCGAACCCCGCTTTCCCGACGGGGGTAGGGTTGGGAGGTTTCGTTTTTTGTTGTTGTGGCAGGTGTTGGACGTCGTGGCCACCCCCTTTAGGGGGGGTGGTCCCACTCAGCTCCCCCTGTGGGGGAGGGTGGTGACGTTAGGTTATTTTTGTGTTCTGGTGTAGAAAAGTTTTTCTTTTGTCTCACCGGACCGTACCTAACGAGGCGGGCGACCATCGGGCGGCTAGAACCCCCCCTTGGCAGGGGGCGGTTCGTTTGCGACCCCCCTACGTGCCACCCCCACAAGTATAACGGCCTATGCGGTCCGGGGGGTACATCAGTGTGATGACACCCGGTGACCCCTTACCTCCCCCCTCCCGACACATCGAACCCCCCTTTTCCGTAGGGGAAGTTCGGGAGGTTGTGGAAAAACCATCCACCCCGGGGAGGATTTTCCGATGCGTTTCACGGCCCGCCCCCGGATAGGGGGGCGTCGCGCCGTAGTGCGATGGTGTCGTGGTGATCCTCGTCGTGACCGACCCCTTAGGGGGAGCCGGCCGCGCCCACCCCCTGAGGGGGAGGGCGGTGACGAGATTGGGTTCTCAAGGGATTTGTGTGTGTGTATTTGTACGAAAGTGGTGTGTGTCAGTATTGACTTGACTTGTTTTTGTTGGGAGGTGTTTTGGGGATGGACTTTCTTCTTTTGGGAACTTTCTTTCTCTTTCGTTCTTCTTCGTTTTTCGTGACGACGGTTGATGATGGAAAACAGGCCATCTGAATGGAGCTCCGGCGTGCGCTGGTGGGAGTCCCTGAGGAGAGTCGCAGAGCGGCGAGCGTCATTGGGGATCTGCTGAGAGAGGTCGTTTGAGGTCTATAGCCGGAAGGAGCGAGGCTCCCACGCAGCATCTTCAGGGAGCGCCTATGAAGTAGGATTGAGAGATAGAGTGCGCGCGCATCGCGGAGATGGGTCTGAGGGCCGCGATGAGAATCGATCTTGGGCCTGCCAGGCTAGTTAGTGGGAGGCCGGGCGGACTGGGGGGTCGCGCGAGCTTGAGAGGGCGAGCTGGGCCCGCGCTGGCGGGCGGGTTCGAGCGTAGATGGGCGGGCTCCACCGACATTTTTAAAGTTTTGTCAAACTACCCTCGATGCGCCCGCTGCGCTCCCTGACATCCCCCTGGGATCCCCATTTTTCCCAACCTCCCATGGCTGCACTCCCTCCAGGTGCTTTTTCTTTTTTCCGCGCTTTCCGCTGTCTTGGCGCAAGAAGCCAGCTGGGCAAGCACGCCTCCTTCCCATGAATCCATAACATGCTCTGCCATGACGACCGGACCCTTCTCTCCCATCCTGCGCAGGCTGGGAAGAGCGCATCGACCCCGAATCAGGCCGTGCCTTCTTTTTGCGTTTGTGAAGTGGAAGTGCCCACTAATGGAAAATCTCAGCCTCTCGGTTCCTGATCTGCTCCAGACAGTAAAGAATTACGTAGGGACCGATAAGCATGAGCAGCTAGATGAGATGCTCCGCCGATACACTTCGAAGCAACTTGGGAAACAACAGCTGCAGTTTGAGCTACGTGTGGTAGCTGGGCGTGATGCACTGCGCCAAGCGCTGCTCGCAATGGTGCCTCAAATTGACGAGCTACAAAAGAAACGCGAAGCGATGAAGCTGCAGCAGGTGCGGCGACCCAGCTCCAGATCTTGCATGTGCAAGAGTGCCTGCGCCTGTGCACGTAGTCTTGTCATGTCTCAGCAATACTGCCCTTCCCCGCAGAATGTCGGACAGAGCAGTGCGAGCACGCCGTCTGCGACGTTAGGTGATCTTCCTGTGCTCGCGGCACAAACGGCAGGCGGCGCTTCCAGGCCCGATACCCACTGTAGCAGTACCTCCAATTACAAAACCCTTCCAGAGGGCGAGGAGGAGGCAGGCGGATTCCCGCCACCAGCAGTTGCACTGAGTGGTGTGAAGACCGAACCTGTCAACGGTGACGCCGTGGCTGCTGCAGCCGGGATAGAGCCTGCTGCGGCTTCTTCTGCGATGGCCGATGGCGGTCATGTCAAGGCTGAGCCAGGGCAAATGCCCGTTGGCGCAGCCTGTAGCTGTGACGTCAACGCTCAGGACGCCCCGAGTTGTTCGCAACCTTCGATAGGCGCCGGCAGCGCTGCTGTTGCAGATCATGATGGTACCGCAAGAGCGCATGGTGGAGGCGTGGGCGGATTAAGAGGTCCAGGTGGCGCAGGTCCTGGCGCAGGCGGAGCCGGAGCTGGAACGGGTGGCGCAGGGGCAGGGACAGGGGTGGGCACTTGTCATGAAGTCCACACTGGCGGCAGTGGTGGCAGCGGTGGCGTCGCACCTGGACGAAAGTCCACACTCCCAGTACATGCGCTTGTGCACGCCTTCCATTGCAACGACGATCGGTGCACGCAGCGCACCTGTTTTGAGACCAAGGGTGTTTTGAAGCGCATGGTGCGAGGAGCCACCCCCCTGCCAATGTAGCAGCCTGGACTTCCGGAGCTGGTCCTTGTGTGGCTTGCACTGATGAACGCTCCCTCATCTCGCACCGTGCCTCTGCAGCGTTTGCACGTGGAACAGTGCCGCTCTCGAGCGAACCCGACAATGCCCCCGGAATGCAAGGTTTGCAAGTTATGGCAGGTGAGTGACGGCATCCTCGCCTAGTCGACTTCGCTGCCAAGGTACTAATCACTTCTTGCTCTGCCTGCGCAGGCCCTCCATAGAACGCGGCAGTCTTCAGCGGGCAGCAACAGCACTGGCGGCAGCGGCTCTCACCACAGCGGTGCGCACGTGCTGCGGCCGCCTGGCGGTGTCGCACACGGCGCCGCCGACGTGCCGCATGTCAACGGACCTGCAGCTGGTTCAAGCACCTCGAGCTGCGCCGCTGCGGCTGCTGCTACGGGTGGCCTCGCGAGCCCCGGACGGGCGCAGCAGTCGGCACAGCAGGAGGCTCTGCGCCAGAAGCTTAGGCAGCTTGACCCCGCGCAGGTGTGACGAACACATCAGCCTTTGGACTCGATCAGCGCCGCTCTTGCTTGCGGCCCCGACTCGAGCACGTCCCGACTCGTAGCGCCTCTCGCAGCATGCCATTCCGACATGTGCTCTGCCCTGAACACAGGTCAAAAAGATGTTGCTCGCGCACGTGCGCAACTGCCAGAACAAAGCGTGCCCCACGTGTCATAAATTACGTGAGCGTATCCGGCAGAGCCGTGCGCACCAGCAGCAGGTAAGTGCCCTTCCATGCCTACCACTCTTCGAGGACCCGAGATATGTACCCCCTTACCCCGCGTGCCCTTCTATCTCACATCTCACCATCTCTCGCAGAACGGCGGCTTTAGCCTCGGTGTAGGCAGCCTCAGCGGCGGTGGGACACGACTTGGCAGTGGTGGTGGCGAGTTCGCGCCATCGACGATGGCCATGGGTGCGACCTTCAACCCACTTGTCTCTACGCACTCGGGCCTCATGAGTAGTGCTGGCATGGGCGGAGGCGGTTACGACGGTTTGGGCAACGGCATGGGTGCGCTTTATTCTGCACGTGCCAACGTGCCTAATTCGGCGCGGCCTGGTGACGGCCAACGTCGCAACAAGGTGAAGCAGAGAGGGCGCGAAAACGTCACGGGACTTGCGGCGCCATCCCGCCAGCTCCCCAACTTGAAGCTCGAGGGCGGCGCGGGCAATTTGGCGGCTAGTGGGGGTGCAGCGGGTGCAGACGGTGCTGCTGGTGCTGCCGGTGCTGCCGGTGCTGCCGGTGCTGCCGGTGCTGCCGGCGGCGGCCACCCTTTTACTCGCATTCGGCTGAAGCTGGCGAGCTGCCGCCTCCTTGAAAGGCAAGCCAAGGCGCCCAAGAGCTATGCCTCATCGGACATGGCCGAGCCACCGGAGCTGCAGGTACGCTTCTCTGCGAGCCGCACAGTCAAAGCCGTATCGCTTCGCCTGATCCTTGGGACTCGATTTTTCACCTCACCGGTGGCGCCTTGCAATGACGCCCCTATTATTCACTGCCCACGCGCGCGCTCGCCTACTGTCTGCCTTGGTTTGCGATCAGAAATCAAAATCGTCCAAGAAGCGAAGTGGTAAGGAGATGGCCGACGCTGCTGCTAATGTCAAACGTCAGCGCTCGGCGAGCGCCAAGAGTGCTGGCGGTGGCTGCCATAGCGGCGGCGGTGGCGGCGTGGGGGAGGAAGACGACCTCGACCTCACAAGCGGCGTGCACCAGATCAAGGCCGCGTACGACCGCCCTTCCGATTCCGAGAGCGGAGGCTTCTGCGAGCGCAACCGGTACGCCAAGGACCAGCTCATCGAGGTGTATGACGGCGGCGTTTCGGGCGCGAGCGTCGGAGGTGAGTGGCGGCTCGCCGTCGTGCGCGGCTGCAACGAGCAGGGGCTCTACACGGTGCAATACGAGCCCGTCGAACAGAATCGGCATAAGCAGACGGGCGTCGCGTGGGCGAGTACGCGAGTCGCTTGCATGCACGAAGACTGCCGGCAGCACCAGCTATTCCTGGCCGCATTGCCGCTTTTTTGCGACCGGTCCGTGTACAAGCGCGACCTCCCGATTGAGCCTTCGCGCGGCCATTGCGTGCCTTCCACGAATGGCCGAAACGCTTGAGTCCTCCCCCCCTCATGCTGCTCGATGTGACTGACTATGTCCTTTCCTCCCACGCAGCTGCAAAAAGGCTCTCATCCAGGCGCCGCAGCAGCGCATCTACTTTCAGGAGACGCTCGAGGCTGCCGAGGCTAGCGGGTCGACTACGTGCATTCGCCTGTGCAACGCGTGCCACTCCTTTCTGCGTACCGAAGCCAAGACTGGTGGCGCCAAGGCTCTACTCGAGGAGACGGCAAAGTTCACGCGCGAGCACCAGGGCGGGGAGCGCACCATGCCGCTGCAGCTTGAGCAATTTGAGGAGGTGATTCGCAAAGCGCCCCATGTATTCTCCTCACTCCTCCAAATCGTCTCCAAGTCGCTTGCTTGTTTTGTGCCGCAGTGCCCCGTGCCGCAACGCATTGAAAGTAGCTCGGGCCCAATCATGTCAACCGACATTGACGGCCGCTGGGTGCAGTGCGAGCACTGCCACAAGTGGCGACACTGGATATGCGCCCTGTATGACGATCAGCAGTATCCGCATGGCCGCCCTTTTTACTGTCGTAGCTGCAAAGCGCACGAACCTAAGACCGAGCAGGTGAGACACACGGTCCCGCCGACGTAGCTTGCCCTACCAGCGCGTAGCCTTCGTCTCAGCAGTCGTATGAATGCCCCGTAGCCGGAGCAACAGCCACCCTGTGAGCACCAAACGCTCTGTGCCATCGCTGCCTGACGCGCTCGTCTCGGCGTACGCCAGGTTGTCGAATCGGCTCTGAACAACGATGCCGCCAACTTAACAGGCATCCCCATGTCTGACTTCATAGAAAAAGCAGTCGCCGCCGATCTCAAGGCTGTCGGCGTCACGTGCGAGCCGGTCACCATACGCATCGTCTCTTCGCTGTTGATGACCTCGTATGCGCCTGAGAAGCTCGTGGAACACCAGCAGGCGCTCAATGATCCGTACCCCAAAGAGTTCCCGTACAAGTCGAAGGCACTGCTCGCTTTTCAAAAGCGCGATGGCCTCGACGTGTGTCTCTTCGCGCTCTATGTACAAGAGTATGGCTCGGACTGCCCCGAGCCGAACAAGGACCGTGTGTACATCTCCTACCTCGACTCGGTGTGCTGCAGTGCCTATCCACACCCACACGATTTCGGCTACACCCCGCTGCCTCTCTTGTCCCTGACCTGTCTGGAGTTCTCTTTTATAAGGTACGCTACTTCCATTCGGAGCCTGACAATCATCGCTCGACGATGTATCACTCCATCCTCGTCGCCTATCTGCAGTGGACGCGCATGCTTGGCTTCAAGTGCGCAGCCTTCACCCTCGAGCCGGCAGCCTCCGCCTCTTTCTCACGCCAGTGCCACGTGCGCTCCTTCTGCTCGCCGCCTCGCCAGATATGTACACATCTGGGTGGAGCCCCCGAAGATGGGCGATGAGTACATTTTCTTTGCACGCTCCGACCAACAACGCAAACCCATGAAGCGCGAGAAACTGCGCGAGTGGTACAGGCGCATGCTGGACAAGGCCAAGGAGAAGGGCATCGTTGAGAGCTACGGGTCCATGCAGGACCTCTTTGGCGGGATGCGCTCGGTAAGCGATATGCTCATGCACCAAAGCTTCTAGAGATGGCGATAACTTTTGGCAAGTCGTTTTCTCGTCGCCGCTCATCGCACTGGTATCCTTGCATTCGTGTTGGGCAGGTGCGCGAGATTCCGCTATTTCACGGAGATCAGTGGGAGGCGACGGTGCCGTCGCTCCTCGGCCTTGCTCCGGAGGACACCTCTAAGGGCCTTGACAAAGACGGCCAGGTGCTCGGCACTCCAAACGCGTGCCCAGCGACGCGTCCAAAACGGAGATCCCGCGCGCACTCGCGAATCGACCGCTGCACTCCTCATCGTCCGCTTCACTCCCGCTTCTCTTTCAGCTGATGCGCATGGATGCCAAACATGTGGTGCAAAAAGCGCACCAGGAGATGTCACATCTCAAGCGCCACTTTCTTGTCGTCGTGTTTGCCGAACTCGCCGAACCACCGGCGAAAGATGTGCGTGCCCATCCTCATGCTCAGCACGTTCCTCCGCCACTGCAATGGACCGGTGCCAACGACTCTCCTTTCCTCTCTCGACTCCTCACAGGAGGATCCGGTTATTTCCACGGACATCACGGACAACCGTCAAAACTTTCTAGGGCAGTGCCAGATGAGTCACTGGCAATTTTCGACGCTACGCCACGCCCAGTACGCTTCCCTTGCCCACCCTCATCGCGTGAAAAGCGCAGCCCAGACCTGGCGCGCGCTCTCTTGACGGTCCGCCCAATCACAGTACCGTAATCCTGTTTTCGTATTTGACCTCAGGTACTCGACAATGATGATTCTGAATCACATCCACAACAAACCGTCGTACTGCATTGATACGTGCCAGCGCGGGCGTGTCGAGGACGGATCGTTCATGGTGAGTTGCAGTCGATCCATCTCCAGACCCTTCGCCCGCTGTCTCACACGTCCCCCGTCTCTCCCCCATGCGATTTCTTCGAATAGGTTGGCTGTGATTTCTGCGACGGTTGGTACCACGGTGCTTGTGTGGGCATCACCAAGGACGAGGCTAATCTCCGTGAGAGCTACTTGTGCCCCCGCTGTGTCGGTGCCACCGATGGGGGAAGCGGACCATCTGGTGTCTCAGGTCCGACTCCTTAGTTATGCACGTTGTTGCACAAAAGCAAAATGTATGCTTGTGTGGACAATTATGTAACACGACGTGCGCTTTGGGCACGAACACGTTCGTCGGGTCACCGCACCGATCGCGCTTGCCCGCCCGCCCGGACGTGTTGCACGCCGGCGTGAAACGAGATCCGACAAACTTTTCGACTCGAGCAATGCGGTCCCCACTCGACTTTTTCTCGCGGACCGCGCCGCGTTCAGATGCGTGAGTCATATTGAAGGTGAGCGTCCCGGACCTTGACGACTCATCCTTCGCCCCACTCTTCTGCACAACGCCTCCAGCTGCCTCGCATGCACCGTATCCTTAGAGCCCTGGGAGGGAAAAAAGGAAGCCTTTTCTCTCCCCATTTTTCTCCTGGGCTCTCGAGCGTTCCCCACACTCCACTTCCGCC
>JWZX01002825.1:0-15817 GCA_001275005.1 Chrysochromulina tobinii
AATGATGCCTGGAGAGTATTGCAGGTCTAAGCTTCAGCGGCACGACTATTGCCCGTGAGGGCTCTCCATCCTTGAACGTTCGCCTGTAGAGGGCATCTTCGAGTAGTTCGTACTTGTCGCATGCTCGCACTCGTTCGTGGTGGGAGATTCTCGCGGAGCCTCGCAGGGCATCGATGACGGCCCTGCAGTCGACATCAGACAGCTGGTCAGCAAGCGTGGGATCAGTAGTAGGGGCTCGACGATCGAGGGGCTCCCGATCAGGTCTATCCTGCCACGCGAAGCTATCGGCGGGCACTTCTCCCGTCTCCTCTCTGACTGTCAGTAACGATGAGGTCGGTGGTAGTGGCCCACCGTAGTCGACCCAGTTAGTCAACACGGCGGAGGTGACCGAATTGTTTGGGGGCGAGGTGGGTACCCCGCAATCACGAAGGATGCGCGCGACGGCTTGGGCAATGATCGATCGCAACTCAAGTGGGGGCGCGTGGGCGCCATATAGCGGTACGGAAGGCGATGATTCGATCATGAAGTCGCATTCGACGACCACGGTGCCGAGAGCGGTGTCGATCGGGGTCGATTCGGTGGGGTCGAAGTGTAACTCCTCGAGGGTCAGTGTCGGGCGGAGGCGAACGGGATGGAGATTGGTACTTTCCTCCCGCACCTCAAGATCGCGTACCGTAAGGGAGCCGACAATGGACTCGCCGACCTGCTCAGCAGGTTCACCGCCTTCCACAAGTACATCAAAGTACGGGACGACACCGCCGAGCTGCCTGACGACCTCTTCGAGTACATTGGAGACGCACCCCTGTTCGTGAGGTCCCCGACCGTTACGGGGAAGCGCTACCTATCCGGGGCCACGTATAAGCTGTACGAGCCAAGGCGCAGAGCGGATGACCCCGACGGATTCTGGTCCTCCTCCGGAGCACCCGAGATCCCCGGCCGTGGCATGCGGGACAGAGTGTCTGTCGCCGCCGGTAAGGAGGACGAGATGTTCAACCTCGAATTCCATACCCACGCCACTTGTGCCCTCAGTCGAAACCCGGATAGGCTGCAGCAGATGGCGCTGCAAGTCGGTAGACTAGTGGACGACCTCCGCCACGACTCATGCCCCAGCCTAACCAGATGGCTTCGGTACATCGATATCTTCTACAGGGTCACCGGACGCCCGCCGTCTGTGATGCTAGTGGCAGACGGAGACGAGTTCACAATGCGCGACGCCAGCTGCCTCCTCGCAATCTCCACGCAGGCCGCTACCGAGTTGGGTTGTGTTGTACATCCTGAGGATGTCCATGACACGGCCGATATCCTGATATCGATTGGGTCACCCTTGCGCGCGCTGGGCAGAGCCGAGGCGACCCCATCGCTGTAGCCTGGGTGGGGCGATGTGCTTCGTGAGCATGGACGTTGCCACCGCCGAGTCGGTGTACACTGTGGTGGGATGGTATGTGATGAGTTCGGCCCAGTGCCTGATGCAAAGTAGGATGGCCCCGGCCTCCTTGTCGAAGGCGGCATAGTTCTTCTGCGCGTCTATCAGGGTCTTCCAGTAGAATCCGATGATTCGTAGCTCCCAGCCCGCCTTACGTCTCCAGTGATTGTCCAGGGGGTCCTTACTAGCTGCCTTGGGCTCGTCCCTGCCGTCGTATGAGGGAGGTGGGGGCCCGGGAAATTCTTGGTGCTGCCATTGCATGAGGACACCACCCACGGCATAATCGGAGGCGTCAGTGCATATCACGAACTCGGCGTTGGGGTCGTCGAATTCGGGGGCGGCAAGAATCGCTGCCTCGTCCAGGTGGTCGACAGTTGCTTGCCAGGACTGGTTGACGTCCTCCTGTTCATCCTCGTTGAACGACTCAGGTGAGAATTTGCCGTTGCTGACTCTGCTTCTGCTACTGGAGCGGGCCTTATGCCTCTTGCACGCGTCTACCATCGGCGCTGTGAGTAATGACACCCTAGGGATCATACGGCGGAGGAACGCGATCGCGCCAAGGAAGGTGCCGGCCTCCTTGGGATTAGACGGGATCCCTTTACTCATTATCTCTTCGATCTTCGGCTTCTGAAGCTGAAGTCCGTGCGGTGTGGCCACGAATCCGAGGACGTTAACCTCGGGCAGTAGCAGCTCGCATTTTGCTCCCTTGAGCGACATACCCGCGACCGCCATACGTGATAGCACCCTTTCGAAAAGGTCGACAAAGGCGCCGAAGGTGGTGGCACGCATGCAAATGTCGTCGATCCACGAAGTGGCGCCACCCTCTCCTCGACCACCGTCGAGGTCCTTGCGTCGGTGGAGTCCCTTGAGGGCGAACTGCATACCTCTGGAGTAGCCAGCTGGGTTCCTGGTGAGGCCATACGGTGCGACTCTCCACTGGAACAGGGTACCTCCCATGGCGCTCGGTAGGATGAATGCCGATTTGTGTCGGCAGCTGTCGGATAGTAAGAACTGGTAGAAACCTCCGGCGGCATCACAGAGTCCAAGGTACTTGAAGCGTCCTCCAAGGCCATACAGGATGTCAGACTGGGTTCCCAAGCCGCCGGCATCAGGAATGGTGACGGAGTTAACTCTCCGGTAGTCGATGGCGAATTTGATCTTCACGTCGTCGGGCGTCGAGTCCTTCTTCACTCTGACTAGCGCCGGGGAGGCCCAGTCACTCATGCTAGGTTCTATTAGGCCTGCCTTGAGCAGCTTGCCGATTTCAGCCATGGCGGCATCTCTGAGTTTCGCAGGTATGGGGTAGGCCGCTTGTGACTGGGGCAGCGAGGTGCCCGTTGGGATATCTATAACCACTAGGTACGATACCCGAGGCACCTTCGCGTCTCGAGCCCAGACGTAGTGATAGCGGAGTGCGACCACGTAGAGTTCTCTCTTCTTATCCTCGTGGAGGGGCTGGTATCGTCCATCGGGCATTCTGGGGAGGTCTGGGTCAATGGCTCCATCTAGGTTGAAGCCAAGGTTCTTCAGGTCTTCGATACCAAACCCCATGGCTATCAGCGGGCGAATCCCACTGACAGTCTGGATGGGAGATCTCAAGCTAACTACGTACGCCTACGTATTCCCTCAGCTCAGTGTGGACTGCCTGCTGGGTGTGAACACCCTCTCGAAGAATGGCATGATTATCGACTGTAACGCTAAGCGCCTCTACGTAGCCGGCACCCCGTCCAACGGTGTACCCATACGCACGGCCCTTTGCGATACTTGCGACAACTGCCCCCCGACCTCCCGGATACTCGCTTGTACAGAATGCTCACCCGACGATATGCCCAGCCCCCAAACCTCTATGACGTACGATGCTGACAAGAGCGTCCTACGAGTCACCTCCCCAGACGGCGATATCGAACTCCCAACCACTCGCTCCGACTTCAACCCGGCGAGACTGAGGCTGGAGAGTGCGATCATCATAGAACCTGGAAGGCGCGCAGTCCTCGACCCCAGGATCATCGGCCTCGACCCGGATCGCCTAACGCCGACCCTGTTCCGGACAAGCGCAGTCCTCGCCCAACTCGGACTCCTGTCCCTCGAAGAAACGGTGCATAACCCCACCAGCGCTAAGACGCCCTTTGTGGTCACCAACCCCACTGACCGCCCGATCACATGCCCGGCTAACCTCATTTTGGCGACTGAAGCCCGTGCCGAGGCGGAGGGAGAGTTCGCCACACTTGCCGCTGTCCTGGAGGACGATGCTGGCGCCCTACGGGGTGTCGACGATGGCGGCATCGAAGACCTACGGAACCTGGGCTTTAACCTAGACGGAGCAATCGACCCAGACCTCCCCAGGATGCCCGATGGACGGTACCAGCCTCTCCACGAGGATAAGAAGAGAGAACTCTACGTGGTCGCGCTCCGCTATCACTACGTCTGGGCTCGAGACGCAAAGGTGCCTCGGGTATCTTACCTAGTGGTCATAGATATCCCGACTGGCACCTCACTGCCCCAGTCACAAGCGGCCTACCCCATACCTGCGAAGCTCAGGGATGCCGCCATGGCAGAGATCGGCAAGCTGCTCAAGGCGGGCCTGATAGAGCCCAGCATGAGTGACTGGGCTTCCCCGGCGCTAGTCAGAGTGAAGAAGGACTCGACGCCCGAAGACGTGAAGATCAAGTTTGCCATTGACTACCGGAGAGTCAACTCCGTCACCATCCCTGACGCCGGCGGCCTAGGGACCCAGTCCGACATCCTATACGGACTCGGAGGGCGTTTCAAGTACCTCGGACTCTGTGATGCCGCCGGAGGCTTCTACCAGTTCCTACTATCCGATAGCTGCCGACACAAATCAGCATTCATCCTACCGAGTGCCATGGGAGGTACCCTGTTCCAGTGGAGAGTTGCACCGTACGGCCTCACCAGGAACCCAGCTGGCTACTCGAGGGGTATGCAGTTCGCCCTCAAAGGACTTCACCGCCGCAAGGACCTCGACGGTGGCCAAGGAGAGGGTGGTGCCACTTCGTGGATCGACGACATCTGCATGCGTGCCACTACCTTCGGCGCCTTTGTCGACCTTTTCGAAAGGGTGCTATCACGTATGGCGATCGCAGGTATGTCGCTCAAGGGAGCAAAATGCGAGCTGCTACTGCCCGAGGTCAACGTCCTCGGATTCGTGGCCACACCGCACGGGCTCCAGCTCCAGAAGCCGAAGATCGAAGAAATAATGAGTAAAGGGATTCCGTCCAATCCCAAGGAGGCCGGCACTTTCCTTGGTGCGATCGCGTTCCTCCGTCGCATGATCCCCAGGGTGTCACTACTCACGGCGCCGATGGTAGACGCGTGCAAGAGGCACAAGGCCCGCTCCAGCAGCAGAAGCAGAGTCAACAACGGCAAATTCTCACCTGAGTCGTTCAACGGGGATGAACAGGAGGACGTCAACCAGTCCTGGCAAGCAACTGTCGATCACCTGGACGAGGCAGCGATCCTTGCCGCCCCTGAATTCGACGACCCCAACGCTGAGTTCGTGATATGCACCGATGCCTCCGATTACGCCGTGGGCGGCGTCCTCATGCAGTGGCAGCATCATGAATTTCCCGGGCCCCTACCTCCCTCATACGACGGCGGGGACGAGCCCAGGTCAGCTAGTAAGGACCCCCTGGACAACCACTGGAGACGTAAGGCAGGTTGGGAGCTACGCATCATCGGATTCTACTGGAAGACCCTGATAGACGCGCAGAAGAATTATGCCGCCTTCGACAAGGAGGCCGGGGCCATCCTACTTTGCATCAGACACTGGGCCGAACTCATCACATACCACCCCACCACAGTGTATACCGACTCGGCGGTGGCAACGTCCATGCTCACGAAGCACATCGCCCCGCCCAGACTGCAGCGATGGGGGATGGAGATTGGTACCTTCCTCCCGCATCTCAAGATCGCGTACCGTAAGGGAGCCGACAATGGGCTCGCCGACCTGCTCAGCAGGTTCACCGCCTTCCACAAATATATTAAAGTACGGGACGATACCGCCGAGTTGCCTGACGACCTCTTCGAGTACGTTGGAGACGCACCCCTGTTCGTAAGGTCCCCGACCGTTACGGGGAAGCGCTACCTATCCGGGGCCACGTATAAGCTGTACGAGCCAAGGCGCAGAGCGGACGACCCCGACGGATTCTGGTCCTCCTCCGGAGCACCCGAGATTCCCGGCCGTGGCATGCGAGATCGAGCGTCTGCCGCCGCCGGTAAGGAGGACGAGATGCTCAACCTCGAATTCCATACCCACGCTACTTGTGCCCTCAGTCGAAACCCGGATAGGCTACAGCAGATGGTGCTGCAAGTCGGTAGACTAGTGGACGACCTCCGCCACGACTCATGCCCCAGCCTGACCAGATGGCTTCGGTACATCGACATTTTCCACAGGGTCGCCGGACGCCCGCCGTCTGTGATGCTAGTGGCAGACGGGGACGAGTTCACAGTGCGTGACGCCAGCTGCCTCCTCGCAATCTCCACGCAGGCCGCTACCGAGTTGGGTTGTGTTGTGCATCCTGAGGATGCCCATGACACGGCCGATGTCCTGATATCAATTGGATCACCCTCGCGCAAGCTGGGCAGAGCCGAGGCGACCGTTCGCCTCCGCCCGACGCTGACCCTCGAGGAGTTACACTTCGACCCCACCGAGTTGACCCCAGTCGACACCGCTATCGGCACCGTGGTCGCCGAGTGCGACTTCATGATCGAATCATCGCCTTTCGCACCACTACGTGGTGCCCACGCGCCCCCACTTGAGCTGCAATCGATCATCGCCCAAGCCGTCGCGCGCATCCTCCGTGACTGCGGGGTACCCACTTCGCCCCCAAACGATTCGGTCATCTCCGCTGTGTTGACTAACTGGGCCGACTACGGTGAGCCACTACCACCGACCTCACCGATATTGACAGTCAGAGAGGAGACGGGAGAAGTGCCCGCCGACAGCTTCGCGTGGCAGGATAGACCTGATCGGGAGCCCCTCGATCGCCGAGCCCCTACTACCGATCCCACGCTCGCTGACCAGCTGTCGGATATCGACTGCAGGGCCGTCATCGATGCCCTGCGAGGCTCTGCAAGAATCTCCCACCACGAGCGAGTGCGAGCATGCGACAAGTACGAGCTACTCGAAGACGCCCTATACAGGCGAACGTTCAAGGATGGAGAGCCCTCACGGGCAGTAGTCGTGCCGCTGAAGCTTAGACCTGCAATACTCTCCAGGCATCATTTCTCAATGGCCGATGGAGGTGGCCACGTTGGGGGAGAGACCATGTTCAGGCAACTACGCGCCCATTACTGGTGGGCTGGAATGGAGCGAGAATGTCACTCTTTCGCGGCTGCTTGCGAGAAGTGCGGCAGCACGAGATCCCAGGCGACCATGTCCGTGCCCATCGGCTCAGCGCCCACCCCTACCAGGCCGTTCGAGGTCATCCATCTGGACCATAAGGGAGAGCTCCCCGAGTGCGATGGGTACAAGTACGTACTTGCTACCGTCTGCGCACTCACCAAGTTCACTCTATATAACCCGGTGAAGTCAACCACAGCCTCGGAGACCCTCGATGCATTGATCACGCATGTGTTCTCTATCTTTGGACCGCCCTTGGTAATCGTAGCTGACAACGGAAGCGCTTTCGCCAACAAGCTCATGGATGCCTCAGAGCAGTTGTACGGATACCGTATGATACATGTCATGCCCCACACACCGCAGGCGAACGGACTTGCTGAGGCGGCTGTAAAAAAACTGAAGGTTGCCCTCGACCGGCACACAAGCGATTACCAAGGATGGAAGCCACTTCTCCCCGCGATCCAGCATTGTGTCAACCAACGATTATCGCGCGACACGCAAGTACCTTTCGTGTCCCTTTTCGGCTATCCCCCACCGACGCTTGCAGCTTTAGAGCAACCATATTTACTCCCCACCGCCAGCCCGGAGGAACGCACTATCCAAGAGCTCGGATTGCGAATGAGGCGAATGCACCTGCGACTCACGAGAGAGCTTGACGATCTCAAGGATGCAGAGACACGACTAATGCCCTCCTCGAAGCCACTCCGGGCAGTACTACCGGGAGATAAAGTGTGGCTGAAGTACAGCGATTCGGAGAAGTCGCGTTACATACGTAAACATGGCAAGGGACTCGCCTGGAGGCACGCGTTCACGGTACTCGCGGCTAAGCCACATGCCGTGTTACTCGAGGTGCCATCGGACGGATCAGTCCCTGATGTACTTCCTTGGCAGTCCCTCAGGAAGTGCAGTTTCGCTGCCCCCTTCTTCCACGACCCCGAACTTGTGTTGCCAGATGTTGACGAGCATGCCCTGCCGATGACGCCGGAATCGGACACCTTAGTGTCGCCCACCAACACCCCCACGGTCGCCGATAAATTACCTGCGCTACCGATCGACGATGCGCCAGACGAATGGCACGCGTGGCGTGAGGATAAACTCTACGACATCGAAAGCATCGTTAGTGCTGAACCATCCGGCCGTGGATGGAAGCTGAGAGTCAAGTGGGAGGGTCACCCCACGATCACCACCGAGCGACTGTCATCCATCGTGAGTCGGGTGACCGACCGGCGTATACTGGAGGAGATCGACCTCCGTAAGGCGGAGTACCAGGGTCAGTATGCTACCGTGCCGTCGCCACCCGAGACAGCTACCGTAGTAGCAACGGCGCCCACTAGGGTGCAGCCCGTCAGGTCTAGTCGGGCTCACCCAGTGTTCTTGCTGTCTACCGACGATAGTAGAGCCGACGCTGCGCTGTTCGAGTTTGCTTGCTCGATACTGCACGTTGAGTCAGGGAAGAAGACGCAATCCCTGCACCAGTTGGAAGACGTACTCTGATGAGCTCTCGTACTACTGCGAGCTCGAGGGGGTGATGATACGTCTCCACCCTCCTTACACTACACCCCAGGGACTCCCACCCTCGCTTCGAGTCACTCGAAGCGATACACCAGAACGACGCGCCCCAAATCGCCAAGGCGAGGTAGTTTCATGCAACTACCCGCCCAAATCCGGCCTTGTTAATTAGGTCGGCGGGCGCGTCCGGCGGTACCGGTAGAGGGGTACGTTGCGTTCGAGATACAGAGGCCACTTCGCGGTGTCCCGATAGATCCGTCGTCCCAGGCCCTGCCTGACAGCCAGTTTGTGATGTTACCTGTCCATAATGCTCTCAATCAACCCTCCAACCCCAAGCTCATCATTGGTAGCCCTCGGACCGGGATCATCGGGGAAACCCTAGTGCCTGATGCTCCTCACGAACCTGCAGTACCCCGCAGCCCTACGCCCTCGACCAAGCCCAACGACCTGCACCTCGTCTACAACCAGCCCGGGCACAAGAAGAAGCCCACCAACGAGAGCTTTCCGACGCACCCTTCACCACCGCGCGCGACGAAGAACTCACCGCACACGACGATCCCGACGACGCAAGCCGCGGCCGCAGCAACACCGCAGGCGGCAAAGCTGGCAAGCATCGCCGCGAAGTCGCACGGCGAGCGCACGCGCACGCGCATCACGCGCAGCGCCACCTCACCGAGCACGGCCATCAACGCCACCAAGTCGCGCGCGACTCCGAAGCCGACTACGGTCGACAAGATGCGCGCTGCGGACATCTCCGCAGCGCAGCAAGCGAAGAAGGCCGAGATCGCCACGAAATCGCGCGACACAAAGACGAGCACGACCAGGGCGCGCAACACCGCCGGTACGACCACCGCCACCGACGCCACCAAGTCGCGCGCGCGCCGACTGGCACCCTGGACCACCAGCACCGCAACTGACACGCGCGTCGCAGACGTCTTCTCCGGCACAGTCGCAAAAGTGCCCGCCGACAACTCATGCATGCTCCACGCGCTCAAGCTGGGCGACGCAGCGAAATTGCGCGAGCTACTCACGACCTGGCTCAGGGCCAACCCGAACCACCCACTTTTCGGCGCCACCCTCGCCGAGCATGTGTCAGCCGACACGGGCGAACCGTGGCCGGAGTACTGTACCCGCATGCAGCATGCGCATACTTGGGGCGGAATCCCCGAGCTCGTCGCAGCCGCACAGGTACACAGCGTAGGCATCCGTGTCTTCGAGGACGTCGGGCGTGGACATTTCCATCTCAAGGCCATCTTCGGCCAGGAGTTCATCGTCCGCGACGCCCGCACCGCGCCGATCGACATCGTATGCGGGTCAAGCCACTACGACTCCCTGATCGGCGCGCGACCCCTGAAGCCATGGGAGCACAAGACCAAGCAGATCGACAAGTTGACGACGTCCGCGCCGCACGAGCTCGAGGAGACCGTCGTGTCGGCCGCGCCCAAGGAGCCGGCAACGCTCGCGCCGCGCGAGCTCGAGAAGACCGCCGTGTCGGCCGCGCCCAAGGAGCCGAAGGCGACCATGAGCGAAATCGCGCACTCGGAACTGGACCCCGCGACGGAGGTGGCCGTGCTGGAACGCCTCGAGCAGCAGCGCCGCTCGTCGCCGCTCGACTTGCAAGCACTCCTTGCCCACCCGGATCCCCTCCCGATGCTTGGAGAGCACCTCTACCAACTCATCGAGTGCCACGACGTGAGGCTACCTGGCAAGATCACGGGCATGCTGCTTGATGGGCTGTCTTTGGACGAGCTGCATTCGCTACTCGCGAGCGCGCCCCCTAGAGATGCAGCCGCCGCGCTTGCCGAATGGGTCGACACCGCCCAGCAGACCTTACGTGAGGCCGCTGAGATTCTCGCCGCCACTGAGCCGAAGGAGCCGACGGTGCCCGCTCCGCCCGAGCTCGAGAAGCTCGACTTGCCGACTGAGCCCGAAAAGCACGACACGATGGCCGAGAACCTGGCGCCCGACACGCCCAAGAAGATCAGGAGGATGCGGTCTGTCGGGCAGAGGCGACGCCGCGCGCACCGAAAGCGGGATACGCGCAGGGCACGCGATCGCCGCCAGAAGCTTAAGGCGCGCGAGGAACTTGCCGCGCGCGAGAGCAAGGCGCGCGAAGAGCTTGCCACGCGCGAAGAGCCCGCGAAGTCCGAAGTACGTCAAGCCCGTGAGCAACACGAGGCATGGAAGAGGCGCGACGAGATGCGCGAGTTCAACAAGGAATTCGCGCTGCCCGAACCCTGGCCGAGGCCGGAAGTTTGCGAATGGAAGCCTATCTTCGTGACGAGGGAAGTCAGCAGGATGCAGGCGAACGATGAGCGGGCGACCCACGTGCGACTCCTGTTCACTGCCACTAGCACTCCCACGCCATCCCTACTCGGCATCGCACTGTACGCATCCATTTTGCACCCGACGCCGCATGCGCCCTACCTACGAGGGGCAGCCCCGAGAGTGTTCGGCAAGGCCACGCCGAAGGCGAAGACCGATGAGGAGAAAGATGCGGAGTCGGCAGGCAACCCGAAACCCTACTTTCCCCCCAACTCGGTGAGCGCACGCCACATTCGCCGCTCACCAGTGGGGCACCGGGGCACCGTCGGTGGCAGCCCCAAGGAACGTCATCATCAGATCGTAGTCGCCATCAAATCCCATCGGTGCAAGCATACGATGGTCGTTATCCCGCGATCCAGCCGAAGCCCTTGGCACTACGTGTCCCAGCAACGCCTGCTACGCCTACAACGCCGTAAGCCTGCTGGCCCAATCGAAGCCAAGTGCCACGAACAGCCGCTACAATCGCGACGCCGCCGCCTCCGCGAAGGCCGCAGGACCTCGAGAAGGCAGCGCGCTTGCGCCGAGGCCCCCTGCATCCGGCCCCGCACCGCAACGTGCAGTACTACCTGCTCCCCGACCAGCCGCCGCACCACGACCTACGCGGCGCTCTGCGCGACGATCGCCCCAATGAGCGGCATGACAGTCCAACTATCCATCGCTCTCTGGGACACTCCGGCGCCGATCACAGCTACGAGGGTTGCCCCCATGCACCACGACGCCACCCACGCCGCTGGCCCCACGACGCCCCAGGCGACTGTTGTCGTGCTCGAAGGTGTACCGCCCCCGATCGCAGTGCCCGCTGTCGTGCCCGGATTGCCCGTAGCGCCGCCCCCGGTCGGCATGAGCCTGCGCCTCCGAGGCTCTGGTCGCCACCGCACCCCGACACCAGAGCCCACGCAGGCACAGCCCGTGGTCGACCCCTCGGGCGTACCAGCTGGCCCTGACCACGGAGACTGCCCCCCACCCCACTTCGGCCTCGGCACGATCTGTGGAGCCCTGCAGATGACTTACTCCCTCGCGCACCTCACGACCGACAGCAACTGTCCGCAAAGAGGGACCTCTGTACGGCATGGCGCCGGCCTCGAGTGCCTCTCGGACCACAACTATGAGGCAGCATTCAGTCACCTCGTTAACTACTCAGGGTGCCTGCCGGACGAGCCACGGATCGTCCCCGAACTTGCACACCACCCACGGATCGCCGCAATACTGCGCGCACTCGACGTCGGCGGCGTCCACTCCCTTCCCACGCGAGCGCCGGAGGCTGATCAGAGACGACCTCGGCCCGCCGCACTACCCACATGCAGCATAGCCGCCATAGTCCATACCAAGTGGGCCGACCCGATCTGCACCAGCCGCCCCTCCGTGGACCCAGACTACCCGGTCGTCGCCGCCAGAAGCGACGTGCGCTACATTGTTGAGGAGGGCGACGCTCCGTTCCACCGCACAGCCGAGCTGTACGTTATCTGCAAGGCTCTGGCGGAGGCTCTCGTCACCTCGACCGCACTCGAGAAACTGCTACTCCTGCCCCTGCTGTACCCCGGCTACGCACATGCGCACCTGCCTTTCCCGAACCACCCGAAAAGGTTCTTGGGGCTCGATGTCATCGGCGAAGGCTTCCGCCGCGTCCTCCTGATCCCCCCCGTTGGCCCGGAGGGCTGGCTCAACAGACTTCACGGCATGGCAAAGGCTTTCCACATTACCTTCGAGTATGCGGCGATCAGCCACCGGCGTACTACCGTCAGCTTCGGGTGCAAAAGGTCCCTCTTCTCGTTCGAACAGGATGCAGTACGACCACTCCTCCTCGGCGACGTCGAGGAGTACATGCTTGGCTTCGACTCTCGCATCATGATGCCGCGAGGCGGGTGGTGCATCGAAGGCTATGGCCCCTCATACCGTGCCCGCCTTGAACACGCAGCTTTCCGCATCTATTGCATGGCTCTCAACGCCCTTGCAGACGACGAGTCGTTGATCGGTGGCATTATGCGCCGCTGCCACACCTGGAGATTCTCAACGCCTTTCCATCCCTACGTTCCGTACATGATACCCGATTCACATCTTGAGTCCACTTTCGACCCGACGAAGATCGACCTCTGGATTCGCCACCATGTACGACAGCATCTGGTCATCGATTGCCGAGAGCGCGACGCTCCTCAAGCCGACGGAGGTGACCCCATTATCGTACTCCAGGTCGAGCAAGACGTGCTCGTCATCGACGACTTGCTCGCCGCCGCACGGTCGCCCCTGCTCCGTTTCGTACTCAACTCGCCGACGATCGCCAAGATAACGGGCTACTCCGCCGCCGTGCAGAAGACACTCGCAGCCATTTTTGACAAGGCCGACGACTGGAGCGTGCATTGGTTCGACATCAGCGAATTCATACCCTTCATCGCCGACACCTCCCTCATCATCCTACTCGATGTCGTCGGCAATAGCCACCCGATCTCCCTTACCACGGAGATGATGGGGTGCGGTACGCTCTGGTGGGAAAGGGGCCCAAATCGTCTTGGCCGCGACCCCCTGTTCGTCACTGCCCTGCTAAGCGACCTCCTCTACTTCCTTAGCAACGAGGAACCCCGCTACCTGGCCGCATTCGAGGTTGGCCGCCCGAACCCTAAGGCTTACCCGATCAACAAACTCGACGACTATGAACGCTTCTACAGGGGGGGCGACAGGTCGCCGCACCACAGCAGGTGCGGGTGTTTCCATTGCAAACGACGCGCGCCCAGCGCCTACCACTGCAACCTCGACGGTACCGTCTCGGAGTTTGCAACCCCACCGCCCTACAACATACGGCACGACATGTGCCTGTGCCTCTGCGATCGTAACTTCCACACATGCACGTGCAACTCTCGCCTCTCTGGCACCTCATTCATGCGAAATGTACGACGTACGAGCCCGGCAGTGCTCGCAGATGATCGCACCCCCCCTAGCGTCACGCCCCTCACTCACCGCCGCTGCAGCCTGCCGACCCTGGTCTGCGGTCTCAACCTCCACCTCGACGACACCACCACGAGTGGCTACCGGGGCGTCGAATGGTGCGACACATCGTCCCGCTACCTCGCGACACTCGACTCGCGCCCACTCGGCGCCTTCCGCACCGCTGTCGAGGCGGCTCTCAGAATCGCCCGAGAGACAGCCACGCCCCACCTCATCGCCCTCAACGCCGACGTCCTCGAGGTCATCCTTCGATTCATGCCCGGCGTCACTGTCCTCTACAAATCATCCCGCGCGCTGCGACAGGCCTTACGGCCTGCGTGCTACGCAATATACCTCGACAGGTGCCTCCGTGATTGGTTCCTACGCCCAAAGCCGGACCAGCCTACCTCCTTTGATCAGCACACGCCCGGCAACTTCGAACGTGTCGAGTTCGCCACGTTCTCCCTGCCCATCGCGGAGAGCACCCGCTGCATCCACCCCGCGCTGAGTATCGTCGCACCCGCCGACGGCGTATTCGCTTGGGCTAGCCCGAATACCCTCTCCTCCAGGGTGTCACAACAGTTCCTATTCGACGACGCGCGTAACCCTTACCTCTTAACGGAGCTGAGCCTCGACTGGATCAACGCATTCGCCCCGGACTGGCGGACACATATCGATACCACGCCCCGGCGCAGCAGTGGTAACCACGAAGATGTTGTCGGCTCCATCCTCGTTGCTATTCGATTTGTCAAGTATGCCGGCCACATCATCGTCCGCGCCCTTGTCCGTACGCGCATGAGGGACCACTTCCACATCGGTCGTGACGCCACGCACGGTAACCCCATTTCGCTGTGCGCCTCGTCCAACTACCATGGCAACCTTGTGCTCATCGACAAGGTCGGCAGCCTTCGCCTTCAGCCGCACTATGCGTACACCTGCTTCTCATGCTGGAGCGACGTTGTCGGCCTCCTTAACCACGACTTCGGGGGGGCGGCCGCCGACCCCACGATCGCACTCGGCACGCGCGCAACACCCACATCTGCCACGCCGATCACTGCTACCATTCGTACCCTCTCGTGCTCCGCCACCGGTACTATCCTCTACCATTCGTCTGACGTGTTCCTGACGTTACCCGACTTTCCCGCTCCTTCAAACGCGGACAGACTCGAGCTACCGAGCCTTGAACTACCGAGCTACGACCACGGCATGCTCGTCACTGCCCACCTCCACTACTCCGACGTGCTAATCCACATCACCCTCGTGGATGCGCTTGGCCGCCCGCAAGCTCTTCAGCTTGAAGACCAGTACATTCTGCTCGCCGATGAGGCTACCACCGCGGATCTACACCGCCACCTCATCGGCGTATGCGGCGTCGTGCCCGTCGACATTACCGCCCGCATCGCGTACGACGTGCCTCTCCTCATCTGGCCGCCTGCATGCCTGACACCCATAATCACCTCGGACAGCACCGCCATCCAGTCTCTCCCGTACTTCACGAACGGCATGCGCTGTAAGGTGAGCGCCCGCCGGACGGCGGGCTCCATCATTTCAGGTGGTCCGAACCCCGGACCGAGCTCGGGTAATGCGCCCGATAGGCGCACTGACCGAGACACACACCCCCCGGAGATCAGCGAACTGCTCAAAGCAGGCCAAATCGAACCCGGCACGCGTGTCCGCTATGGCGCGTCAAGCGCTCCCCCTGGCCCATCGTTAGCACACGAGCCTTGCGCCCTGTGTGCCACGCTCCGGGACAAGTACGACCGACTCGACGCCGCCGACGACGCCAGATACGAGGAGCGCCAATGTTCGCTAGCAGCGCAGCGCCTGCACGCCAGCCTGTCTCTGTGTCGCCCTGGACAAGTCAAGCGCAGCGCGCCAGAGCCCTCAACTCTAGACGACACGTCGAGTGATTCTAATTCTAACGACGCGTACCCCTGTCCCTTGTCACACGGCGTCACGATAACACTGTACGCCGACGACCTCGCGATTACCGTCGCCACCCCAACCCACACCCACCACCTCACCATCGCGACCGACGCGCTTAACCCCCCGGCGCCACCCACCCCGCCCACCCTACCCGTTGCGCCGTCCCTCCGCCTTCGAGGCAGTGGCACGAGGAAAGGAAAGAAGCCTGCCGCCGGCACCCCGCCACGTGGTACTTTCGACGCCTTAAGCGCCGACGAAGACGATGGGACCCTCGGCGAACCCCCGAGCGTTGCCGAACCATCCCCTGCAGGCGCTGAGGCCTCTAGTTCCCCCCCACCCTCGACCGCCCCCCTTTCGGC
>JWZX01002826.1:0-42052 GCA_001275005.1 Chrysochromulina tobinii
CGGGCGCCGGGGCGGGCGCCGGAGGGGCACTCGGCAGCTCGTGCGCCGCAGCCTCCTCGGCAAGGGGCAGTGGCACCAATGCATCGGGGAGCAGCACCTCATCATCCTCGTCCTCGTCCACCATCGTCGTCATCGCGCTCCGCAACACGCCCGGTACGACGCCCCGAACGTTCGTAGCCTCGGCCACGCCAACTGCCCAGGACCGCGGCGGCTGCATCGGCAGGCTGCGCGGCTCGTCCTCGTCGTCTTCAGTCAAGACGAGAAGCACGGCGTCGTCTTCGTCCTCCTCGTCGTCCACGGATCCGAGGGCGAACGCGACCACATCGCTGCAACCCTCGCTGTGTTCACAGCCGCCCTCGCTGCCCTCACAGCTGCATCCCGTGCTGCTGCCGCCGCCGCCGCCGCTGCTCGGTGCCACGAGGGTCGCGCTGCTCGGCGAAGAGGGCGCCTCGGTGGCCGCTCCCGTCAGTGTCGGGCTGCGGGGGGAGATCGAGGGGGAGATCGAGAAGCGGAAGGCTGCCGACGCCATCGCTCCAGTACCGGGCGGCGACAAGGTGGGCGGCGACAAGGTGGGTGGCGGCAACGCGGGCGGCGGCAGCGCGGGCGGCTTCAAAGCCACGTCCTCTGGCGGCGTAGCAGCCAGTTTCGGTGGCGGCGGTCCCTCCTCCATCGCCTCGGAGTCATCCCCAGAGGCCCCAGCCCATCGGCCCGAGAGATGGCACCACACCTGACGAACCCCACTTGGGCCCTTGGGCGCGGCGCCCTTGTGCTGTCTGTGGGAAACCTCGGCGGCGGCGAAGCGCGCATCCACGGCCACCCAGGGAGGGGCGGCGGCGGCAGCGTCATGAATGGCCGGTGTGTGAATGGCCGGGGTGGCCGGGGTGGCCGGGGTTCCGGCGTTGGCGGCCGAATCCGCGGCGTTGTCATCAACGGCGTCATCAACGGCGTCGTCAACGGCGCCGGTATCCAACGGGCGCTTGCTACGCCGCGAAGACGACGGATCCGCCGCGCGCTTGCGCGGCGACGTGTCGTCTGAGGGCGAGGGGGCCTCGGCGGATTGCAGCTCGCGCACCGAGCGCGGCAGCTCCTCGAGCCATGGAGGCGAGATAGCCGCCGAGATAGCCGCCGAGGATTGCAGCTCGCGCACCGAGCGCGGCAGCTCCTCGAGCCATGGAGGCGGCTCTGCAATCGTGCTCACCAGCCTGGCGAGCAGGCTCGACAGCGCCCGACGAGGGGCGCCTTGGGGCGCGACAGCCGAGTCACCCACGTCGAGAGGCGCGAAGGCTTCGGTCTCCAGTTGGACAGCATCCGGTTGGGCAGCACCCGGTTGGCACGTCACGCGCACCGCCTCGGCGCCGGGAAGAGACACACGAGCCTCCTCGGCAGCGGTGTGTGAATGGCATACAAGCGCGTGTGAAATGCGTGCAGGCGGCGGCACGGGCGACACGATGGGCGGCGGCGGGGCAGGCACCACGGCCAACATCCGCGACATGATTGCAGCCGCATGAGAGGGGGGGGCAACGGCCCTGCGAACGGAGAACTGCGCAGCAGGTGCGGCCGCCGCGTCGGAGGCAGCCTCGTCGCATGGGCCAGTCTTCGTCTCGGACGGCTGTGGCGGCGAGCGGAAGCTCAGGCGGACGCGCGGCACGGCAGCGCTCGCCCGCTCCTTGCCAGCCCGCTTGCTCGGCGGCGCTGCCGCAGCTGCGCTCGCAGTGGTCGCGGCCGGTCGAGTGCACTTGGGCGCTGCGGACTCGTCTGACGAATCACGCTGCACGAAGCCGGCGGGGAGTGGTACTTGCAGCGCGCCGAGCACGGGGGAAAAGGGCGAGCAGGCCGCCGCCGCAGCACACTGCGGCGGCGTCAGCGGCGCTTCGGAAGCAGCCCGTGTGGCTGTAGCTGCGGTCGTCGCCGCCGACGGTGGGTTCACGGAGCACGTCGCGGGGGGCAAGGCGACTGATGCCGTGGGCGGCAGGGAAGACCTTTGCGGCAGAGGCTGGCGGGGTCGCTTGTGGTCTGTCGAGCTCGGCAAGTCGATGCCGCTGCCTCGCAGCCGCTTGGGACGCCCGCCATTGGCGTCCTCCTCGTCATCCGTCGAGGTTGGCGTGACTGTAGGGACGCTGCTGCCGCCCCCTTCGCTGCTGCTGCATCCTGTCGCGGCGGCGTCGCTGCTGCTGCATCCTACTTCGCTGCCAAAGTTGGCAGCTCCACGGCTGCGTCCTGCCTCGCTGCTGCTCGTCGCCTTGGCGCCGGCGCCGTCCGCACCACCGCCCCCGCGGCTACTGCCGCCGCCATTGCCCGTAGCCGTCGCAGGTCCAGGTGTGGCCGAGGCTTGCAGCAGCAGCAGCTGCTGCTGCTGCTGCTGCTGCTGCTCGCGCTGCTGGCGCTGCTGGCGCTGCAGCTGCTGGCGCTGGCGCTTGGCCGCCATGCCCGCGAAATTAGCCGCCATCAGGGCCATCTGGGCCGTCAGCCGGAGGGGCCGGTGCGCGCCGCTGTCCGCCGCGCCGCCGCCGCCGCCGCCGCCGCCGCCGCCGCCGCCGCTGCCGTCTGCTGGCGCGTGAGCGCCGTTGCCGCCCCCGCTGGTGCCGCCGGCGGCGCTCGCAGCGGCGCACTGGCACGCGTCCGCGACGGCCTGGCACGAGGGCGGCAGCACGGTCGCGCTCGAAGCGTCGCCGCGAAGAATGGCGGGGTCGTCAAGGTCGAAGCCGAATCGGACTGTGTACAGCCGTCGTTTGATGAGGTTGCCCGCGCCGCGGAACTTGTCCTGGATGGACACGAGCACGATGGTTGCGCCTGGAGGCAGGTGGTACCCCATGCCGCCCAGGTGCACCATCGAGCGGTGCAGCCGCGCGCCGCGCGCGCCGCTGGCGTTCGCGCCGGCACAGCTGCCCGGGGCAAAGCCCGGCGCACCACCCGCTGCGTCGCCTGCCGCGCTGGCGTCGGAGGGCTCCGAGAGGAAGCAGACGACATCGGACTCACCTGGCATCCACTCGCGCACGCCCGAGCGCGACACGTAGGAGCACGCGCCGCGGCTGGTCTGGAACGTCTCGGGAGCCGCGGTTGCCACAACGAGCGTCGACGAGACGAAAGTGATCCCGAGCTCCGCGTCTGGATGCAAGCAACGCCAGGCCTCATCATTGGTCGTGAGGCCAAGTGGACCGGTGAGGTTCAAGTACACGGGCGGCGCGGGCGCGGCGCGCGCGCCCTTGGCCACGCGCTCGAGCAGCGTGCGGCCGATGAACGCGCGGCTTGCAGAGTAGTCGTGGCTCCCGTCGCGTGCTGCGCGTGCGAGCGCGCCGGCGCCACCGCACGCAAGTAGAGTGTACCCGACGGCCTGCTCGCGCTCCCAACCCTCCTCGCGGCAGAGGTAGCCGATCTGCGGCTCGAAGGCGCCCACGTGGATCCACTCGACCGACTCGGGCCGCCCCGCGCGCATCCTCTCGGGAGCGGCGCACCTCTCCTGCCCCTGCAAGCGCAGCTGCTCGGCGCGCACGCGTCGCCACTCGACGCGCCAGCCGGAGTCGGGCTCCTTGAGTGACTCGCGCTCGCGCCGCTCCGCGTCGGACACGAGCCCGTCGATGGCCGGATCCCCCATTGGGGCGTGCCACCAGCAGATGGGCTGGTCCTTGCCTGCGGGAGCGCAGTGGCTGGCGCATCGCGCAGGCCACTTGGCCTCGCACTCAGCGCACGTGCCTACGGAGTGCACGCGGCTCGCGATGCGCGGCCAATCGGCCCGCTTCGCCGCCTTCGCGCTGATCCGTTCCGCCGCCGCGCCGCCCTGGAGGTGCGCGTCCGCTGTGTGCAGCCCGGGAGACTGGTTCTTTGTCGGCGAGGCAGGCGTATTGGTGAGGGCGTGCGAACCCGGCCGCAGGGGACTGGATTCGGTGTCGTCGAGGACGATCTGGTACCCCGACCAGGGCACCGGCATCGCCGCCCCTCAAAAGGCGACACCGCCCGCCAGGAGACGCGCCGAGGGCGGGCTCGGCTTCCTTTTGCCCTTCACCGTGGCCCGCCTCTCACAGACGTTCACACCGACGAGTTTCGTGAAATTTGCCCTGAGGCGCATGTAGCACTCTTCGTACCCGGTATCCATTTAAGTTAATTGGATATAGTTTGCGAACAAAAGGGTAACGTTATGCGTGTATTCATATGAACAAAAGGATACATTTTTGAACCTCAACGCTCACTACTTGTACTCCTGGATGGCCGCGCTGGGCGGCCCCGTGAAGACCGTTCCGATGCCGCTGCGGGATTTTTTGTGCCGCCGCGCGAACATCGCGGCGGAACGGGTCGACGGCTTGGTCAGCCTGCTGCAGGAACATTGGGTCGATGACGTGCGCACTCTGCGTGAGTGCTTGCCATCGCTTGAGAACAAGCTGCCCGCGGCGGCCTTTGTGGCCATCAGCCGCGCCATCGAGCAGGCCCCGAGCGAGCTGTTCGACCCGGTCACGGCCACATTGCAGGGCGAGGGCGGCGGCTGTGGAAGCTCGAGCACCGACGCCGCGACCGTGCCGGCAGCAGCTGCCACCCTCAGGCCCGAGCACGAGGCAATCTTGCTCTTCCAGCGCCACCAAGAGATGGAGGCGGTGAAGAGGCGCGAGGCGTTTCGCGCGGATGTGCGCCGCCACCGTCAGCTCGTGCGCCGGCTGCGGCCGTGGCCGTGGGTCATCTCGCCCGACTCTCAGACAGCGGCCTTGTGGGAAGGTCTTGTGGTGCACGGGTGCGTGTTCGCGGCGCTGGTGACGCCCTTCGAGGTGGGCCTCCTCGACCTGCACGACGACGGCCTCTGGATCGCCAACCGCGTCGTGGACGGTCTCTTTGGCCTCGACGTGCTCCTCTCGCTTGGATTCCTCGCCTACCGCGAGGCTCCACAGGCGGGCGGTAGGCTCGTCCGCGAGCCACGTAGGATTGCGTACCGCTACGCGCGCAGCGGCGCGCTGCTGATCGACGTGCTCGCCGCCGTGCCGTGGGAGCTTGTGCTCTTGCTGCTCAGCGCAGGGCCCAAGGCGATGCTCGTCGGCGCAGACGCGACGGGAGTGCGCGCTGAGAACGCACGGCTCGTGCGTCTCGCGACGCTTCTCCGGCTGCTCAAGCTGGGCGCGCGGCTCGGTCGGTTTGGGCGCGCGCTTAGCCGTTGGGAGCGGCCGCGGGCCGTGTGCTTCGGTCTCGTGCCCGCGCACACGGCCGTGCTCCTCCCGTGCGTGCTCGCCAGCCTCGCGCTCCTCACCCACTGGCTCGCATGCCTTTGGGCGTACGTGGGGCGAACGGCGCGGACTCTTGAGCTCTCGACTGGCTACGGGGCGTCGTCATGGATCGATCACGCGGGCCTCCCCGCCGACGTGTTGCCCCACGTGCTCTATGCCGCCGCGCTGCAGCCTGCGATCGCCGCTGTCCTCGGCGGCGTCGCCACCGGCGGCGGCATACCCGCTGGAGGCTTGATGATGTTGCCCAATTGGAGGGTCCTCGGCATTGGCGGGAGCACGACGGTCGAGGGTGGAGGCGCGACGGCGACGGCGGAGGCATCGGAGGCGCCGGAGGCGCCGGTGCGCATGCCCGCTGCCGCCGTGCTGAGCGATGGCGAGGCGTACGTGCATGCAATCATGCTCTTGGTGGGCGGCGCCGCTTGGGCGGCCGCCCTGGCCGCATGCTGCTGCGCCGCGACAACTAGCTGGCCGCAGCTCGGACTCGCGGCGGCCGAGTCGGCACAGCTCGAGGTGCTCTGTGGGGAGCGCCGGCTCCCTCGCGCGCTCGCCACACGCCTCGGCGGGTACCTCGAGCACGCGCGCGCGCCGCTCGCGCAAGTTGTAACGGCCAAACGCGTGCTGAGCGCCACCTCATCGAGGCTCCAAGGTGACGTGGCGATCGCCCTCTCGCGCCCGCTGCTGCAGCGCGTGCCCTATTTTGGCAAGTCGCTCGGGCTCGAACCGGACTTCCTCGCAAGCATCTCCCTCGCTCTCGAGCGCGCCGTCGTCGGACCACGCGACCTTCTCTCCGCTGATCGGCTCACGGTCATCGAGAGTGGCCGAGCGATCCTCCGCGGACGCCTCCTCCTCCCCTCCAGTCACTTTGGCGAGACCATGCTGGTGACGCTCCCCGTGCTGCGCGATCGTACGCCGGCGATTGCCCTCACCTATGTGAGCAGCGTCACCCTCTCGCGTACGGCTCTCGTCGACGTCTTTGTCGCTGCCCACTACCCCCGCGCCGCCCACGCCGTGCGGCGCGCCGCGGTGCGCATGGCGCTGTGTCGCGCGGTGCTGCTCCTCGCGGAGCGCCTGCGCGCGGCGCCGCCTGTTGGCCAAGGGGGCGGGCCATCACCCGTGCTGCTCAGTGTGAAGCCGTTGCGCGAGCTTCTGCTCGAGGGCGACCAATCGGGCGCCGCGGGTGCGAGCGCACGGGGGTGGTCGGTGGGAGGGGGAGGCGCGTTTGGAGGCGCGTTAGGAGGCGCGAGCCCGGGGGCCTTAAGCGCGGCGTCCCTTGCCGCTGCCGCTGCCGCCGCCGCGAAGGCGGCCGCGCGCATGGATCGGGATGGACAGCGGGGAGCGATCGCATCGGTGCCCGTCACGGCGCTCCGCCCACCCGACGCGGAGGCGCTCGCCGAGGCGCGACTGCGCTCGCAACTCGATGCATGCACCGGCCGCCTGGAGGCTGCCTTCGACGTGCTCGCTGCGCAGTGGCAGCATCCCTCGACGACGACAAGGACGCCTTATCGCCCCGGCACGTCGCGCGACAGGCTCGGCTCGTCGCGTAACCGTTACTCGCTCTCGCCGCCGCGGGCCAGCCGCACGGTGCGCGCGCGCCGCAACCACCATCACGCGCGCTACCCGGCGGCACCCACGTTTGTGGTGCCGCGCGACGGGCTGCCCGCAGATCACATGTCGCACGAGCTGCCGAGGACGCTCGATGCGGTCAGCTGCTAGACGGCTCACGACAATCTAGACTCAGCGCGAATCCACGTATCCGTCGTATCATATGTGTTGCAAGTAATCAAGTAATCGCGTGAAGAACGCTGAACGCTTCGTCTTGCGGTGACAAACGAAACATACACCCGCAGTTTGGCACGCGCAGACTTACGCGATACATCGGATGCGGAGTTTCAGCGAAGTGATTTCACCTTCAGCACATCTGACATCGATCATCGTCAGTGTTGGTTCAGCTACACGGGAGGTGTGTTTTGTTTTCACACGTGTCGGCGGTGTGATTTTCCATTCCTCTCGAAATGAAGTCCGGTTGCGTCTGTGTTTCTTGAGCAGGCGGCATGCCGATGCGCCAGCGCCGCATCGAAGTCAGCCTCGTCGCTATCATGACGGTTACCGTGTCGGACGCCCTCACGATCACCGTTTGCCAGGGCGGTGCTTGCCAGCGCAATGGGGCGGTGCAGCTGTTGCAGGCGCTCCAGAGCCTCTCCAGCGGTGAGGATGTCACTATCACGGCCGCGCCGTGCTGCTCCATCTGCCCTAGCAAGGATATCGTGGTCAAACAGGGGAGCAAGCAGCAATTTGTCAAGGTCTCGACATTGGCTACGGTTCTCGAAACGGCGACGGCGGTCCTGACAGAGCTTCCGGGAGTTGCTCCATCGACCAGCCTGATCGAAGCTGTCCGCGCCAAGTTCATGGGTGACGAGGCGCTGCGCCAAGGGCAGTGGCTGGCCGCTGCGGAGCAGTACGACGTGGCGCTCGGTTCGGACGAGGCCGCCGCCATACTCGCGAGCCCGGCCGAGCATGCGCAGCCGCCGGCTGCGCCGGCTCCGCTTGAGTGGGAGAGCTCGGTGTGGCACGAGACGCGGTGGCAGTCTTCGCTACGCTTCGACGAGTCGGTGACGGCCTTTGAGTTCGGCGTGTGTGCAAACGAGGCGGTGAAGCTCACGGGCGCGACGATCGACGACGAACTCAATCTCCGCGGCGAGCTCGAGACGGCAGAAGGCTACGGCTCCTTTTGCATCGCGATGACGCCGGACGGGCGCTCCTTCACGGGAGTGTGCGTGCTCGAGCAAGGCGAGGAGGAGCCTCCGTGGACCTCTGATTGCACCTCGGAGAGCCCCTGATTGCCTCTGATTGATCCTGATCGACTCCGACTCAGACTCATCAGGCGAGGAGCATCCGTGGACCGGCAGCCGCTCACCCGCGGATGGTGGTGGTGGCGCCGACGAAATCGCACCTCAGCTCTCGTGGCTCATCGAGGCGCTCATCGGGCGCTCGCGAGCGCGCGCGCAGATCGCGCAGGCCGACGGCGCGATGCAGGACGCGGAGGCGGCCGTGGCGCTGGCCGGCCTGACACCGCGCTGCTGGGACGCGCTGGCGACCGCGGCAGCCGCTGCGGGCTTGGAGGAGCGCCGCTGTGAAGCGGAGGTCGAGGCGAGGTGGCTCAGGGCCGAGGGCCCTGATGATGTGAGATAACTATCGTCGGTACGACTTGAGAGGTTGTGAACATAGACTTTCCGTGGGATCTGTGACGATAACACGTATTCACTTTCGTTTCGCACATGGATTCATAACCGAACAGGCAAGACGTCGTCGCCGGTCGTCACGCCACATACGCGACATACCGATGCCGCCCGGCGGTCACGCTCACGCGTCGGAGTCGCGCGCGCTGAGCTAGTCTCCGGAGTCCTGTGTGCCCTCGGCGCGCGCGCAGAGCGAGTGTACGTCCGGGGTCTCCGGACCCGACGGGATTTCTCCGCACTCCGGGGATCCGTCGACCTTTTATATAGTAATATATTGCTAGTCTCCGGAGTCCTGTGTGCCCTCGGCGCGCGCGCGGAGCGAGTGTACGTCCGGGGTCTCCGGACCCGACGGGATTTCTCCGCAGCTCCGGGGATCCGTCGACCTTTTATATAGTAATATATTGTTTGGGACAAGCGGCCGAAGGGCGCCGAGGCCGACATATCAAAGACCGACACGACAGCAGATTGATCAACAAGATTAGAGCATTACGCATTAGACCCTCAGCATGCGCGTGCGAGAGCGGGAGAGCGCCCTCTTGCAAAATGGGCACTTGAGCTCGATGGCTACCGGCCCGCGCGTCGACTCCACCAGCCTGCCCGGGGTGAGCCAGCGCCCGAGGCAGTCAAAGTGCGCCACCTGTCCGCAGCACGGGGTGTATCCCCACCCGCCGTCGGGCTCGGACGGGTCTGGTCGATCGCGCGCCATGCCGATCAAGGTCACTTCCCCGCCCAAGCAGCAGCCAAAGCAAGGACCCTCCTCCTCCAATTCCACCTCCACGTCCACCTCATCCAACTCGTCGTTGTTGCCAGCATGCTCCATGTCGAAGCTGGAAGAAGCGCCTTGCATGCGAGCCGATCGGCCGTCCCGCTGCTGTCGCCTTTCATCGGGAAGGCCCGCGTCTGTGACGGAGGCCGACAGGGCCACAGCGAGCTGCATGCCCTCCTCGTCCTCGTACCAGTCCTCGGCCTCCTGTGGGCGCTTGCGGCTGTGGCCACCCGAGCGCTGCGGCGTTGATGGGAGCACGGCAGGCGCTGGGCGCGCTGCTGGCGAGCAGGCTGCATGCAGGCCAAAGTCCACAGCGAGCTGGCGGCGCATGTCCCGCCGCTGGACGCACTCGAGGTCGTCACACAGGTGCTCCGGCGCATTGTGGCTGCACTGGCCATGCGAGCTTGTGCGCATATGCTTCTTGAGGCTGCCCGACTGCGAGAAGCGCTTGCCGCAGCCCTCGTGATTGCAGCCGTACGGTCGCTCGCCCGTGTGTGTGCGCTTGTGCTCTGTGAGGTTGCTCGACGCTGAGAAGCGCTTGCCGCAGCCCTCGTGGTCGCAGGCGTACGGCTGGTCGCCCGTGTGCGTGCGCTTGTGCCCCGTGAGGTGGCCCGACCGCGTGAAGCGCTTGCCGCAGCCCTCGTGGTCGCAGGCGTACGGCCGCTCGCCTGTGTGCGTGCGCTTGTGCCTCGTGAGGCTGCCAGACTGCGAGAAGCGCTTGCCGCAATCCTCGTGCTCGCAGGCGTACGGCAGGTCGCCCGTGTGCGTGCGCTTGTGCGTCGTGAGGGTGCCCGAATGAGAGAAGCGCTTGCCGCAGCCCTCGTGGTCGCAGGCGAATGGCGCTCCGACTAGCGCCATCGGTAAACTTCGCGAAGGAGAAGATTGCAGGTTCATCAAACTATACACAACGGCAGCCTGGTGAGCGCGACATCCCGGTCCCTGCTAAAGCTAGACCAGGCTCTGAATCGCTGTGGGTGGGTGGGAACACATCATCTCTCTCATGTACTTCTGGCCTGTGCGCATCGATCGTCGGGACGGAGCAGCCGACCGAGAAGGAACTGACGCCGATGGACCGTCGGCGAGTTAAGTTTCCTCTGGTGCCCATACCGCGTGAGCAGCATACAAGCTCATTCCGTTTTCCCCACAGGGTGCCTATGAGGCTTTCCCCTGGGGAGCCCCATCCCCCCCAACGGCGGAGAGATCCCTGCATACCCAGGGGGCTCTCCGTACATCTGTGGTTCCATGAACATGGAGACCGTACCATGTGATCGACACCTTCACGTTGAGTTCACAGCTGCGTAACTTTGGGCGTCACGCAGCATTCTCGACCCAAATTTGGACCCCTTCAATCCAAATTCCGACAATATTTGGACCCCTAGTTCAATCCAAATTCCGACAATTATTTTCCAAACAGACAGGAGATAACAGCACTCGTGATGGTGTCTGGTGTGGTTCACACCTGCGTTTGAAATTCCGACTATAGACCGGCTGAGTATTATAACACGAGCAAATTCACACAAACGATGATTCTATAGCAGTTAGATGACGAATGAGCCGCGCCATCTCATCAAAATGTTGGGCAAACGGCTCGAATGAACGTCACGTCGATGCCGCCGCCCTCCCACTCGAGCGTCGCGAGGCGGTAGCCCAGCAGATGAAAGTGGTGGAGGAGCGCTGTCTGCTCGCCGACGGACATGAAGCGGTAGCGGCCTGAGAGGAGCTCGGTGGTGCAGTGCAGCTCGGCGGTCAACTGCTCAGGCAGCCAACGGTCCTCCGCCCGCCACGAGCTGAAGAGGTTGTGCTCGAATCCTTCGATGTCGACCTTGAGGAGCGAGAGCTTCTTGTGGCCGAGCCGCCGCTGCACCGTGCTGAGCGTCATGTAGCGCTGGTCGGGGTCGCCGTCGCGAGCCGAGATGCACCACGGGTGGAACCACAGCCGTTCGCCGAGCCGGCGCTCGGTCTGCCATCGCATGCCTTGCATCGTGCAGTCGAAGGTGTGCACGATGCAGCTCGTCGTAGAGTTGATCACGGCCCGCTCGAATGCGATGTCCCCGTTCGAGCCGAGCGAGTAAACTGTGCAGTCGTCGCGATGGCGATACGCGTCCCATGCGCACAGTGAGCGCGGTGCGTCCACACGCACATCAGCACGCATGCGCTTCTGCAGCATCTGCACACGTTGCCGATTGCCAATGCACGGCATCGTGCGTTGCCACAGGTTAAAGCTGTGCCGATTGTTCTGCCGAGTGGAAAGCAGGTCTTTGCCAGCCCAATTTGGCCGAGTGCCGCAGCCCACGTCCGAAAGGTTTTGGAGTTGGTACTTGATCACCCTGTAATTGGACCGGACATTGGCGGGCACGTGTGCCCATCGCTCAGGCTGCAGATTCTGCGAGCTCACGGCGTCGTGCAGCTGGCCGAGTGCCTGCTGCTCCCAATGGTTCATCTTTCGCTCGGCCTTAGCAAGCGCTGCCGCGGAGTAGGTAGCAAGCGACGGGGTGTTGCAGCGCCCGAAGGACGAGTCCGACGACTCCATACGCATGTACCAGGACGCAACCGAAGGTCGTGATAGGGGGGTTGTTTCGGCTCAGTATGAGAAACATGTAATTATAAATGTCATTAAGCTAAGTAGGAGATTTTACATGTTCTTCCACTCTTTCATCTCCTGTAATCTCACCATGTGGTTGTGATCCTGAACCCACACAACTGACACTTACCGGTAAGTTTTTTCACAGAACTGAGGCAGCTGACGAAGGTTCCAAAGATGTCAGCTTACTACCGGTAATATTAAACAACTGGTTCCGAGGCGGTGGCCGAGTACCCGGTAGACAGCTGGGTAACACCGGTGATTCACGCGCCATGGCCTCCGCGCCCGCCAAGCTCTGCTCGCTCATCTTCGTCCTCGACCCTCTCAATTCGCGCGTACTGCTCGGGCTGAAGAAGCGTGGCTTCGGCGCGGGGAAGTTCAATGGATACGGCGGCAAGCTTGAGGCAGGCGAGAGCATGCGTGCGTGCTGCTCGCGCGAGCTTGAGGAGGAGTGTGGGCTTCGCGTGCCACCCGCCGCCTTTCAGAGACGCGCTGTGCTGACCTTTAACATGTTGGCAGACGGCATGAAGTCTGCCGATGGCACCATCACCTCTCGCATCGAGGTGCACGCCTACTCTTGCCTGCTGAGCGAGGCGACGGGCTCGGTCATCGAGACTGACGAGATGGCACCAGAGTGGTTCCCGATCGATGCGCCACCATTACCCAAGATGTGGGCCGACGATGAGCACTGGCTGCCGCACGTGCTCTCGGGTATGGATGTCGTCGGCGCTTTTCTCTTCAAAGATGCAAGTACCATCCTCTCGAAGCGCGTCGAAGTGTTGCCACCTCGCAGACTGGAAGTGGACGAGCAGCGCTCAAGACGCCTGTGCGTCGATCACCTCGTGTATGGGGTGCCTGGCGACCTGGAGTCAGCCATTGACGCCTTCGAGGCGCTCACGGGCGTGCGGCCGGCGGTCGGAGGTGTCCACAAGGGCCTCGGCACGCGCAACGCTCTCGTCGCGCTTGGCGGCCCCGATGATGGGAGCACCGGCGGCCAGTTCGGCTACTTTGAGATCCTCGCGCTCGACCCGGCGCAGCAGCCAGAGCGCCTGTGGATGGCCATGGACTCCGTGATGGCACGCGGCGAGCCGCGGCTGGTCACATGGGCCGCCGATCGCTCACGGGCTCCGGGACTTGAGTCCACGTCACTTGAGGCATCCATCGAGGCCGCGCGCCAGCTGGGATATGACCCGGGCGAGGTGCAGCACTTTGCGCGCGCGACGGCCGACGGCGCCACGCTCAAGTGGAAGCTCGCGTACCGGCATTACGAGGAGTCCACACTGCCAGTCGACGGTTTGGTTCCCTTTTTGATCGAGTGGGATCCGAAGAGCCGCGAGGCGGGCATGATCCCTTCCTCGACCGCGCCACGAGGGATCGAGCTCCTGTCGTTGCGAGCCGAAGCCGCCGATCCGAAGGCAGCGGCGGAGGCCTTGGGCGCCGTTGGCATCGATGCCGCGGACCTGCTCGGCGATGCTTCTGCCGGCGGCGGCACGAAGGTGGCCACGAGTCGAATCATCGCGACGCTTCGGACGCCCAAGGGCGTGGTGGAGATTGGATGAGATTGGATGAGATTGGATGAGATTGGTGGAGATTGGATGAAGGTGACGAGCGTATACAAGCGTATACTGTAGGCACCGGTAAAGGTACCGGTCGACCGCGAGAGGAGCGGGGCGTGCCGTGTGGCTCATACGTGCAGATTGTAGACGCGTCACGTGCAGACGGGCGACGGCAGCGGGCGCCCTCGCACGTCTGTCGTTCTCAGCATCCGGTATACCGGATAGGAAGCGGTACCGGCCGCGGTACGGGTGGAACGTTGTACGGCCGTTAATTTTTCCCGCCGCGCCGTCCCCGGTCTAATGTCTTTTTTAACACGACACCCCGCCGGTTGCGGACTTCGGTTCTTTTTATTCGGTCGCGTCACGATCACCGTTCACCCTCAAAAGCGTTCTAAGGGTCGGTCTAGAACTCGTATTATGTCTCTACACACGTAGGTACAAGGTGACTAGATTAGGGTCGGTTCGGGCTCGGCTCGTTCGACGCGAGGAGCTGCTCGACCGCGGCGGCCATGCTGCCACTCGCATTGAGTGCGGCACGAGCAGCGTCCTGTGCAAAGCCCATGGCCATGAGCTCGTGCACTTCGGCGGACAGCTCACGCCCCGCCTCGGTCATGATATCGGCCGGCCGCGCTGGCAGACACCACTCGGCACGCAATTTGGCGCCCAGCTCCTCGCCACGGCCCTCGCCACGGCCCTCGCCCCCCGCGCCGATTGTGAGCGGCCCGAACAGCAGATCGAATGCCCAAGTCACCTGCACCCTGTCGGCATACTCAAGGGAGGTGCTGTTGACAAGGACGAGCGTTGGGCCACGCCTTGCGTGTTTGAACGCAAAGGCGGCGGAGAAGTGGCCGTTGAGGTCGAGGGCGATGACTCGCACGCGCGGCGGCGAAGAGATGTCCGCACCCGCGACGGCGCCTGCGCCCGCAACGGCGCCCGCGACGGCGCCCGCGGCGAGCGCGCCATCGTCGGCCACAGCGGCCACGTGCGATGCAGGGGCGGCGGGAGCGAGCCCATCCACGACGACATCCACGACGACGATCGACCGACCGGCTGTAGCCAGTGCTGCCACCTGCGCGCGCTCGTCGGCGATCCACTCCGCAGGCGACTGCAGCTGGCGGCCGCTCGGCCCAAAGCGCTCGACGCAGAAATAGGCGTCGCCCGCCGCGTACACCACCACGCCAGGCGCCGTGATCCTACCCCCGAAGCGAGCCTCCTCTTCGAGGATGCGAGATCGCTCCTCGTGCGTCGCGACGTCGAGCATCGGAAACTGGTTCATGCGTACAAAGAGCAGCCGACGCCGGCTGTCGGCCGATGCACTCGACGCGTACTCGCTCAGCAGAGCGCTCAGCTCGTAATTCGCCACCCACGACCGACAATAGTTGCTCGCCTCACGCCCAGAGCCACCGGAGAAGCTGGCCACGTTGGCGGCGATGTATGCCTCGCGCCGTTGGCGCACTGCCCGCATGGCCGCGTCCACCCGCGTCAGCACGGCCTCCGGGTCGCGCACCGCACTCATGAGCTTCTCGATGAGCACATCATCATCGTCCGGTGATACGGTGCTGCTCTCCATGTTCTCGAGGGCCTCGGAGAGGAGTTCGCAGTTGGCCGCGGTGAGGTAGCCGCAGATGCTGCCTGCAGTCTGATGCTTGCCAATCGCCGCGCTCCAAAAGTCGTGGAACTGGTCGAGGGCACCGCGGCTGATGATGCCTCCCATTGCCGGCACCTGCTGTGCGAAGTGGTGCGAGAGCGGTGGATGGGCCTCGCTGCGCGGGCGGAACTCGCCAGCATTGGGACCTTCTTGCGCCAGTGGCAGCGGCGCCTCGTTGCGCGCGCGCGCCTCAGCGGCTGACAAGTCGAGCGCAAGCGCAAGCGCCTCGTCCTCGGTCAGCCCAGTCGCGGACGCCATGTTCGCCGTTCGTGAGAGTGCTCGCTTTTTATGGATCACGGCGGACCAGACAGAACTAAACAATTTGATCAAATTCAAAACGACCCGGGTTCATCCACGGATAAAGGGGTCGTCTAGGTTGCGGCCCGGGCATCTCCTCACACTTGAATTGGAAATTTCGAGGCGATCCTATGGCTCGGGCACGAGTCGTCGCCCTCGAAGCGTCGAAGGAGCAGCCGCCGTACGCAACGGCCGCAAGGCCGCGCGGCGGTCTCACGCTCGATAGCCTCGGGGTCGAGTTCGACATCGAGCTCAACCGGATGAGGCTGCTGCCAGCTAAGTGCATCGCCTACACGTCCACAGTGCGCGAGATCCTTCAGGGGGGACCACGTGCTCGAAGGACGCCCTCATGTTCCACCTGCTGAGCAAGCTGCAGTTCGCAGCCAGCTGCTTCTGACGGACAGCTGGGAGGAACGTACAGCTGGGAGGAACTGTGCATGTACTGAACTTACATGCGATTATGTGTATCGTTAATGTCATCTCCATACGGGGGAGATGTGTGTCTCCATGTGCTGAGTAGGTTCGCTTTCAGGAAAACTCTCTTCTGCATTGCGCTCTTCTCTCTCTGCTCTCTCATAGTAGCGTGGAAGTCTCTCGACCTCCTACTCTATCCTCTACAACACATCAACCATCCCGCGGAAGCCTCCCGCGACTCGAGGTCTTCCAATGGCTATCCAATGGCCGGTTGGCCGCCGCAGCTGCTGTTGTTGACCCGGGGCTTGAGTCAGCATTTCAAACATCATGTGAGGCCGTGGCTGGGCTCAGCGTCGCGGTCCTCGACGAGAAGCAACCGGAGCGGGATTGGCATCGCTGGATGCAAGCCCTCTTGGACGCCGTTGCCACCAGACCAATGTTCAAAAGGCCGAGCTGGAGTACATGTATACGGGAGCGCTTACATGTACGGCGGTGACCGCACTCACTGCACTGCAGCTTGCAAGCGATGATCTTGCCGTTGTCTCGGCGGCGGGACCGACGCTGCGGCAGCGCCGGCAGTTAGCACTGCGAGCCTTCATCAACAACTCTCTGCTGGAGGGTGGAGATGCTCGTGAGGGAAGGAGACGACGGGACGGGCCCGGGCCCTGTTTTCTGTCGCCGTGGTCGACCGGGTGATCGCGTGTCTCGCCGTGGACGTGCGTGAGCTCATCGACCATGTCCCCCCCCTCGGCCAGGAACTGGGTTTGGGGTGTCGAGCCCCGGCAGCTGATATGGGCCCGCTTCTGAATCTTGCGCTCTCATCCCACGGGCGCTGCAACCGGCCAACCGCTGCCAGGCTGCCGCAGCCAACGCCCCTGGCACTCGGGGCAGACGAGGCCATGAGTAATAACCCTGCACTTTCCCACAAGATCCCCTTCACTCCCCTTCCCCCCTTCCCCCTCATTGCATGCAGGATTCTCTCTCGTTGCATGCGGGGCGCCACACACTTGGCTCTTGGGGGCCTTTGGGGCGTTTGGCAAAACCTCGGCAAAGCATCTCGAGGCAACTGGTGCCACTGCGGTCCTTTTCTTTTATATCTGCCTTCAAACGGCGCAACAAAATGTACAATGAATGGAAAAGGTTTCACCGGGGCAAATGGCGCCGGCACGGGCAAGGGACCTCGCACGATGAAATGCTGGCAATGCGAGGCATGCAGCGGTTTCATCTTATGGTCTGGGTATAAGACTTGTGGCAACCTCAGTGGATGTTCAAAAAGCGCCCAGACTGCCCCATCTTGGATTCAAAGGTACGAAGAGAGGCAGGAACATATAGAAGAAGCGATCATTTCAGGGCACTATGTTTTATATGACCAAAATCCAGCTCTCGATCAAGCGCGCCCAATCTTCGATGATGACGATTGACGTGCTGCCGCCGCTGCCCCCGCCGCCGTTGCCCCCGTTGACGCAGCTGCCTCCGCAGCAGCTGCTCCCGCTGTCGCTGCCCCCCTTGGCTGCCCCTGCCGCCGCCACTACACCCGCCGCAGCTGGCCCCGCTGCAGCAACCCACGCCGACGCAGCTGCCCCCGCCGCAGCAGCCCGCGCCGCCGCTGCCCTCGCCGCCGCTGCCGCCGCCGCAGTTGCTGGTAGGCTGGCAGCTCGTGTTTGTTGACCATACAGCCGTGATCGACATTCCTTTGCAAGCGTTGGAACGAGCATCTAAGCCCCGGCTCATACCGGCTCAATGGACGGCGTATAAAGGACAGCGAACCACCGCTCCCGTTTGAGTCTGAGTACCGCACACTACGACTTTCAGTGCAGGCTCCAACCGAAGCCAAAGAGAAGGCCAAGATGGCGCATTCCAAGGCGGAGGCGGACTTGCTCGGCTTGTAAAAGTATCCAAGGATTGTCGCATGGCCTTACAAACTATCCTGAGGGCCAGACGGAGGAGATCGGCGAGCGCGAGCTACACAGAGCGACCGATGTGGGCAGCGTGCCTTTGCTCGTGAGCACATCAGAAGAGGCACACCAAGACGAAGGAGGGAGGGAAGGAGACGACGGGACGGGCCCGGGCCCTGTTTTCTGTCGCCGTGGTCGACCGGGTGGTGCTCGCGTGTCTCGCCGTGGACGTGCGTGAGCTCATCGACCATGTCCCCCCCCTCAGCCAGGAACTGGGTTTGGGGTGTCGAGCCCCGGCAGCTGATATGGGGCTTCTGAATCTTGCGCTCTCATCCCACGGGCGCTGCAACCGGCCAACCGCTGCCAGACTGACCCCCAGACTGCCGCAGCCAACGCCCCTGGCACTCGGGGCAGACGAGGCCATGAGTTTACCCTGCACTTTCCCACAAGATCCCCTTCTCTCCCCTTCCCCCCTTCCCCCTCATTGCATGCAGGATTCTCTCTCGTTGCATGTGCGGCAGGTTGGGCGCCACACACTTGGGGGCCTTTGGGGCGAGGGGATGCGCTCGTGCGTTATCTATGCGGCATGTGTAGGTCGGGTCGCCTCGTTTGCAACCGCTGCTGCAGTTATTCCCACGCAGACCATCATCGCTGGCCACCGCGCATTGCTCGTCGGCCCTATGCGCACGGACGTGCCGTCGCGGCCGCCGCTGGTGCTCCTGGGCGGAACCGCTCAGTGGCTCGACTCATGGCAAGGCCACCTCACCGCGCTCGCGCAGTCGCGGCGTGTGCTGCTTTACGAGACGCGTGGCCAAGGCGGCGCATTCGCCGCTGCCGATGCTGCGCAAGCAGACGTGACGAATTGTTCGCTGCCTCATCACGCAGAGGACTTTGCATCTGTGCTCAGGGCCTCCGGCCTCGCAGCAGCCGGTGAATGCGACGTGTGCGCCTTCTCCTTTGGCGGCCGCGTCGCTATGGCGGCAGCCGCCCTTGCCGACATCTCTCCCGCGCGCATACGCCGGCTCGTCGTCACCGGCGTGGCCGCCGATCGCGGCACGAGCGGCCGGCTAGCGCTCCGGTCGTGGCGCGCCTCGCTCTCCGCCGGTGACCTGCGCGGCTTCGTGTGGCGCCTAATCCTCGACACGCACTCGCCGCGCTACCTCGCCGCGCAGGAGACCAACGTGCCCAAGTGGGTCGATGCCGTCGTGGCGGCCAACTCGCTCGCAGGGCTTCGTGGAATCGTTGAGATGACTCATACGGAGGTACCGACTGACCCAACGCATCCCCTCGCGATGGCGCGCAGCCTCGCCCAGAAGGGAAGCGTCGATCGCGGGCTGCTGCTCGTGGGCGAAGAGGACACCCTCTCGCCGAGCTCGGCGGCGCGCGAACTCGCGGACGCGGCCGGATGGGAGTTCCGCTCGATTGCAGGCGCTGCGCATGCAGTCCCGATTGAGCAGGCTGTGATTTGGAGGCGAGCGGTGTTGGAGTTCCTGGATCGGTCTGAGTAGAGCTTCCCAGCTTCAAGTCGAGTGCTCTACGAGACGTTTTCGAAACGGCCTTTTCCCGATGCGCTCGCGACGGCGCGCTGCCACGTGTTCACGATCTTTCTTCGACTCGCGTCACAACACACAAGGGCGCCCCTGCGTGGCGATTCAGCGGACGGCCGAGCGTCAACATTCCCGCAGGACTCTACGATGACGCGCTTGTGCTTTCTATTGTTGGCCATCCTTCCGGCAACACTCGCGCAGAGCCTATACAGGGCGATCAAGGAGAATAACATGGCGATGGTGAACATTGTGCTCAAGAGCGGCGTGAAGGGCGGAGTGAATGCACCTCTCATGGAAGGCGACGAGGTGGGGGAGCCGCCGCTGCTCATGGCGGTTCGCCAGGGTAAGCACAAAGCCCTCAAGGCCCTGCTCAAGGCCCCCAAGATCGACACGGCAATCGTCGACAAGGACGGCCTTCCGTTGATGCATGTCGCCGCTGCAAGCGGCAGCATGAAGATCATCATCGAGCTGCTGACGACGCGCAAGTTCGATCCGCTCTCCGTGCATGCGGCCGACGGCCTTGCGCCGTTGCATCGGGCTGTCCTCAGCGGCTCTACGGACGCGGTCAAGGCGTTGCTCAACGCGGAGGTGCCCTCTGACCAGCCAACCGCCGATGGCCGCCTACCAATGGATCTGGCAGAGAGTCTCGCGATGAAGGAGGTTCTCAAAAAATTTGCGCGCGCCGTGTCCAAGGAGGAGGTTTGAGAGAGGCGCGCTTGCGCAACATGAAGGACAGTTTCCCCGATGACAGTTCCGATTGAGATTTAGCACCGAGCAGGCAGGGTAGAGTAATAAGACGCAACACGTACGCATCCGCAACACCGTACCGGCTCCTCCCGGTGTCTTTTTTCGGTATACATCTAATTTTTCAGCTCGCGAGGCGTCGTGCTGGGCCCCCGATACGATCAGATGCAGAGCCAGCCGATCGGGTCGTCGCCGAGCGAGCCGCTCGAATGCACGCTGCAACAAGCCGCCGACCTGGTCAGCCTGCTGCACACAATCGCTCATGAATGGTCGGTGCCCAATCAGCGCAAGGGCCGCCCCGTCGACATCGGCCTCGGACGCGCCTTGCTTTGCGACTTTGAGGGTTCACCGTGCCCGCTCTTGAGTGGGCCTCGTCCGCTCCTGGCGGCCATCGGCTCGCGCTGGCCGTTGCACATCCGCACGTCTTCAGCACCAGTCACCTCCGCCATCGCACGGCTCGCCGCGGACGTGGCCAACGACAGCGCCACTGCTAGCAAGAGCAGCAGCAGCAGCAGCAGTGCCGCAGTTGACGTGCTCTTGCTCCCTGTGGGCGCCCCACCATCGACAGAAACCCCGCCTCAGCTCCTGATTGTGCTCTCGGAGGCGGCGATGACTCCCGCGGAATGGGATCTTGCGTTGAGCTCCGTGCCGGCGGGCTTCAACGGCTCGTCCTCCGGCGCACGCTTCCTCTTCCCAGACCACTCCATCAACTCGAGTGACGAGACCGGTACGGCGGCGAGTGCGCCTGGGATGCGCGCCCGCCGCTCGCGCAGCCGAGCCGTGCCGCCGCCGCTGCACCGTGCTGCTCTGCTCTGGCGGGCGACGGTGCTCTGCGAGCCTCCGCTGTGGGATCTTAGGCGGCCCGTCGGCGAGGTGACGGCGAAGGAGGCGGCGGCGGCGGCGGCGGCCGTGGCGCGTGGCGTGCCCTACTCGGAGTGGTTCGTGTGCGCGACACTCGAGGTGCTGCGCCCGCTCGTGCGCACCCTCTTCCGACTGCCCCGTCGAAAAGGCAAGTCGGTCTGGTCGACATGCGTCCGAGCCGCCTCGCCGTGCTTCTGGTTCATTGGCCTTCACACGCGCGGCGAGCACTTCGTGACGCAGGTGCTCTCCTCCCCGGACGTGCTGCTCGGCCGGATGAGTGCACACCGCACGGCCGTCTTGGCGCGCCTGGGCGCCAGCGCCAGCGCCGTCGCGGGCACGAACGCCGTATCGGGCACGGGCGCCGTCGAGGGCTTGAGTGCCACCTACTCGGGCACGGGCGCCGTATCGGGCGCCATGGGCGCGTGGCCCCCGTTGCTGCTCGTCGACCCCGCAGCCGGCGAAGGGAACTACACACAGCACCTGCCCGACGGGATGGGGCGGACGCCCGCGCTTGCGCTGGTCGAGACCTATGGCTGGCATGCCTTGCTCGGCGAGCCTGACCGTTACACCTTCAGCTGGCTCTCGCGACATTTTGAGGCGCACGTCGCCGCCGGACGCGCCACGCTCACTCCGCACGGCGTTACTCCCCTCCCCTCCGCGGTCGTTGCGCCGCTGTACTCCTGGACGCTTGAACCTGAGTGCCACCTGATTGCCACCTGATTGCCACCTGATTGTCACCTGATTGCCACGCATGCAACCGGGAGAATCTCGGGAGAATCTCGAGTGCCGCCCTCATCAGGGACACGCTTGAAGTGCCTCTGCTTGCCTCTGATGACCTCCGATGACCTCCGATGACCTCCGATGACCTCTAATGACCTCTGATGGTCGCCCTCATCAGGTACACGCTCGACGCACGGGTGCCCGAGCTCGAGCGCACCTACGAGCGCGGCCTGCCCCAAATCACCCGCCAACGGCTGCAGTGGGCGTCTTCGACATACCGGGCAACCGCCCTGAGCGTGCGCGGCGACCTGTGGCTGTACAACCACTTGGCGGGAGGACCGGTCGCGGAAGCCCTCGAGATGGGCGGCTTTGCGCAGGTGCTCTCCTCTGCCACTGATGGCCTCTGTGTCCTGTGGTTGCCTCTGATGGCCTCTGATTGCCACTGATGGCCTCTGTAGCCGCTGATTGCCTCGGATTGCCGCTGATTGCCACTGATTGCCACTGATTGCATCGGATTGCCTCGGATTGCCTCTGATGGGCACCTGTGGACTCTGATGGCCTCCTGGGCAGAGTGCTGCCGCGTTCCACGCACGCAAGGCCAACTCAGCCAAGCTGCGCCGGCGCTGCTACAACGCGAGCGTGCTCGAGACCAATGTGAGTTTCGTCACTTGGGCGACGCTGCTCGGGAAGCTGCCGCCCACAGCCAAGCGAGTCGACTTGCTCGTGCTCGATCAGCGAGATCCGGGCGTGGCAGCCCTTGTGGAATCCTTCCCGCTCGATCTCGTCAAGCCGAGCCTGCTCTACTACCGGACGGCTGCGGGCGCGGGCACGCGGCGCCACCTGCTGAGCCATGGCTACCAGACGTCCGCGCACCACGAAACGTCCGCGTGGGGTGAGAACACGCTCGCCTGGCGCGCGGACCGGTGCCAGGCGTCAGGGATGCCCGGCCGGCCGTTGTGGGCTGAGCCCGAGTGGCTCGCAGTCGCCAGCCGCGTCGCTCAGGCTGAGGTGCCGCCGCTGCCGGTGCGCAGGCGAGGACGTAGGCGCGGCGGCGCTGGTGGAGCGGGCTGACAGTAGACAGACGTGATTTTGAGACCGGACTGTTTGAAGCAGTATTGAGTATAATATAGCGCTGAGCTGGAAGTCAAGTACCCGGGTCCGGGATCATAGATTACGGGAGGGGACGAACAGTCCGGAGGTGAACAGTACCGGCTTCGAACCGCGCGCCGCGGGGAAGGCTGGGGATGCACCGGAGACGCCTGCCCGCAATGCGCAAACGAAATCTTAAACTGTGGACCTCACAACAGGTCCCTCTCCCTCATCGTCGTTCGAACTGACGCCGAGACAGCTTCCAAAGGACTGCGGTTGTGGCTGCCGCCCAACGTTGAATACGAAAAGTCGGTTGGCTGAGATGGGAGCGCCTACTCCGCCTTGTCCACCTTGGGCGGTTCCGACTTGCAGCACTGAGTGACGTTACGCGCCGGACATGGACGCGACCTCGTCCATCGCGTCGCTCAAGCAGCCTTCGGAGCAGAGCAACGCACGCACGCGCTCTGCATTCATGCGTGCATAGTTGCTCCAGTGGCTCCAGTTGCTCCTGCATCTGGCTGCGCGCTGTTCCCCACACCACCAGCTATCCCGACCTCAGTCACATCCTGGCGTATAGGAAAAAGTGAGGCATCCTCACATCGCAGGCAATGATTAACGAACGGTCTCTGGGGCAACGGGAGGTGCTGTGTCGCCTGCTCGACTGCGTTGCCTATGCGGATGAACAGCTTGTTGATCTCCAGTCCAGGCGTCTCCAAGTGCTCCAGCAGATGGTGGGTGAAGATGCCATGTGGATCTTTTGGGAGCTCAATCGATCTCGCTCCTGGCGCGCATGCAAAGGCCACGAGCGATCCTTTGGGGTCCATCGAGGCGAGTCCGTTGAAGGGTCCTCCACTGGAACCGAGCGAGCGCGTGCCGGCTGGGAGCGGGTCGTCACGGCAGCAGTCGAGCACGAGCGCGTTGAATCGCGTCCCCCGAGCCTCCATCTCGGCGAGCAGGTTGTGCGCATCGAGCGCATACCGAGGCAGATCCGAATTGCTCTCAGGTACATTTCGAGCGAGCAACCAGTTGGAGGTGCGGGGCTTGCCAGCTTGCAGGACAGAGGCCTCTGTGCCGTGGCCTGCGAAATAGAAGAACGCAATGTCGTTTTTCTGCAAGGTGTCGACAAACGTGCGCCTGGCATTGAGAAGGGTGTCGATGTCACAGTCTGTTACTAGCGTGCTGGCATATCCCATTCGCTGGAGCGCAGCATGCACAGCCGATGCATCATTGATGCAGCATCGTAGCGGCAACCTCGAGTATGTGTTGATGCCGACTACGAGCGCCTTCCGTGTGCTGGGTCGTAGCGGCATCGCTCCGGTAGGCTGCTCCGCCTTCGCCTTCGGCTTCTTTGTCGGCGGCTCATTACTGGCATGCTCAGCAACTTCGTCGACGTCGCTCAAGAGCTCAACCACGTCGCGGGCCTGAGGCGCTCGCGCCATTGCCGCAGGCGTGACATTTGGGCTGGGCTGCCTGGCGGCCGCCTCCGCAAGGCTCATCCCAATGGCCCGCGCCACCTGCTGCTCCTCCTCATCCGCATTCCCGCTCCCGTAACGGTCTAGATAGGGAGCTCTTCCTGAGCTATCTGCGGACCGTGACAGCGAGGTGGCGGCAGGGTAGCCCAGGTAGGCATGCGGCGGGTGGCCGGGCGGCGGCAGGTAGACCCGCAGGCCGGGCGCGGGCGACAGGTACGGCCGCGTGGTCGCCGGCATGAGCCCGTTGGCCGGCCACCCAGTGCTTCTCGCCGACTGAATATCGACCATTGGGTTGCATGGGTACAAGTTCTTGTCTTGCACGTCTACTTGCTCTCCAACCCGTGAACCGGTCTCGATCCGCACCGTCCCTCGGTCGTTGCTCCAATCGACGATTATGCCGTTTTGCCCATTGTAAATGCAGTCAGCCCCGCACAAGGCTCCAACTCCCACGCGCTCGCCTTGCACGGGCATTTGCGACCGTGGGGCTATGGACCGCGTCCCCGCGCGCGAACTCAAAGCATGTGTGCGCGTTTTCTACCGGTATTCTGAACGTTTCTTCGATCGGTCCAAAGAAGAACACACCGCGGGGACGCCGGGACCCGGTTCAAAGACTCATCGGGGGAGCCGGGACACGCCGGGACACACGTATCACGTTCCGGAACAGTACTTTGAGCTATACACTGTCGGAAATGAATTTCCCAAAGACGCCGCTCCGTACGTGTAGAAGTACGATGTGCGACTGCTGCGACGACCTGGCTTTTCGTGAGTGAAAGAGGGATCACACGAGTCAAGTTATGTCTACGCGGCTGTGCTGGGCTGTGACGAATTATGTAGTAACATAACCAATTCATCAAATACGCTCAATGCGGCGCTTCAATCAGCACAGCACCTTAAATACCCGGTATAGATACAACTGGGGCAGCGCCAGCGGACGGGAGTCATTGTGTTCATCATTGTGACGGGAATGCGCGGTTTGAATTCGTAGAAAGTCGCGCGTAACAGCGCCGGCCGCGGGGAAAGCCGGCGGGATGCACCGCAGCACCGGAGACGCCTGCCCGCAAACGAAATCTAAAACTGTGCACTGTGGACCTCACAACAGGTCCCTCTCCCTCATCGTCGTTCGATCTGACGCCGAGACAGCTTCCAAAGGACTGCGGTTGTGGCTGCCGCCCAACGTTGAATACGAAAAGTCGGTTGGCTGAGATGGGAGCTGCCCAACGCGCTCCCCATACGCCTCGTCGAGCGGTTTCGCCGTCGAGCGATGGAGCTCCGGCAGCGAGATCACCTTGGGGAAGTGCGGCCATCGGCGGCTGCGGAAAGTACATCGTGCCTCGCTGAGCAGCTGCTGCCGAGAAGCATCACGCTCCCTCTCCGCGAGCGGCCGTTGGGCTTCGGCCTGCAGAGCGGCGGCGGCCTCTCGAGCGAGCTCGGCCTCGTCGGCCGCATGTCTCTCGGCGACGGCATTGGCGACCATGCGCCTCGCCTCCGTGTCACTGGCCGCTTGGTACTGGCGCTCGAGCCCTGCCTGCTTACCTGCAATCAGTGGCAATCAATGACAATCATTGTCACTCAGTGGCACGCAGTGGCAATCAATGGCCAGCAGAGTGGCGCTCGAGCGCTGCCTGCTCACCAGCCTGCTTTTGGCGCTCACGCTCGAAGAAGTATTGGTGCGGACCCAATAGAGCGAGCCCGAGCAGGCGCAGCAGGAGTCGCCAGGGGACCCATGGAAGCACGAGCGCAGAGAACATGAGCGCCACGCACAGCCAGCCGGTGAGCACAGGGTCGTCCCATCGTCCGATGGATCGAAGTGCGCGGACGTACACGAGCAGCTCGGCCAGGTCGCGCTGCACCGGGCCCAGGTACACGGCGAGCGGGTTGATAGTACCTTCCTGGACTACAGCGCGCGCGGTGCTCGTAGCGGCGCTCTCGACCGCACTCGCGGTGCTCGCTGCGGCTTCCCCTAGAGCGGCCACGACCTCGGTCACCCCTTTTACTGTCACGCCAGCCAACCCCGTGACCGAACGCAAGAGCGCTCTCCTGGGAGGGTGCCGCGCCATGCCGCCAAGATTGCCCTCAATCCCGCCGTCCATCTCCACGGCGCCCGCCAGGCTCGCAGCCTCCACGTCGTTGTCGCCCATCCGAGCACCGGCCATGGTACGCCCACGACGGCGCGCGTCGGCTCGCACGCGCCGCTCCCGTTGGTACTGTTGTTCGACGACCTCGGCCAGCGGTGCACGCTGGCGACCACGGTCGAAGTTGCTGCCAACGGCGCGCGCGGTGCTCATAGCGGCGCCCCCGACCGCACCCCCGACCGCACTTGCGGTGCTCGCTGCGGCATTGGCGACAGCACTCGCGGTGCCCACAACGGCGCCGGCCACCCCTCCTGTCACCGAGCGCAGCAGCGCGCGCGGCGACGCCACGTCGCGTGAAATGGAGCCATCGTGGGCGCCGCGGTCGGCCGCGGCATCGGCCCATGTGGTCGTCGCACCGCCGTCCGCATCGGGATTCGCCACCATCGCGTCCTCGGTGGCGAGCGGTGGCGTGTACGAGAGGCTCGGTGGACGGCCAAGGAGGAGCAGCCACCTCCAGCTTTCCCAGAGCGAGGGCGGCCGGTGGAGCTCGGCGCTACTGTCGCGCGCGTCGCAATAGGCCTTGCCCAGCGCCCAGAGCAGCGCACCCGGCAGCAACGAAAGCACGAGGGCTGCGTGGCTGCAGAAGTACTGCCACATGATGAGCGCGGTCAGAGAGCTGAGCGGCTGCCGGTACGTGATCAGGTCTCGCACGTCGCGGGCGAGCACATCCAACGGCTCGCGTAGTGAGAGCATCTCATCCAAGTACGACTGGAAGGTGCTCCACGAATAACGGCGAGCAGAGGCGAGCCCAAAGTAGGTGAACTGCATGCGTGCCTCGTCTGCGGGCTCGCTCAGAGGGAGCACGGGTGGGTGGCCGAGCGGCGGCATGCGCCCCCAATAGCCGACTAGCCGGGACGCTGCCGAGGTCCAGGTGACCGAGTAGCGCACGCGCACGTGCCCGAGGAGATGAGCCGCAAGGGCGTCCTCTGCCGAGTCGGGGCATAGGTGGAGGGGGAGCCAGCTCGTGTACACGGTGTTCGGATGGAGCGTGGCCAGTCGAATCTCCACGCGACCGAGAGGGTCGTCCGCGTCGAGGGTCGAAAAGTCGGCGTCGAAGAGCGCCACACACAGGCTGGCGAACGGCGAGAAGACCGGGAGGCGGGCGGCGCGAGCATCCTCGGCACGCCAGCGCGGGTGGCTCGTGTCCTCGAGGCACACTGTCTGCACTGCATAGCTCTCGAGCACGAGCACCGCGTACACGTCGTTCGGGCTCAGCAAGTCCGCCTGAAGCAACCCGACGGCCTCGAGCACCTCGATGCGCACCTCGCCGATGGCCGACGCGAGCGGCGGATGCAACGCGGGCGCCTCGCCAGCGTGGGGCACCAGGCTGCGCGGCGCAAGCTTGCGCGCCGCCGCTTGGACCATCGCCGTCGGCCAGCCACCCGCGGCGGTGTACCACGCAGACTCGGGTGTGCGCTTTTCCACGTCGCTGCCCGAAGAGAGGAAGTGGCGGAACGTCGACGGTCCACGCTCCTCGAGGACGCTCACGTCCCACACGCGCGCCATGCCACGCAGCAGCTGCTGCATCGTCTGAGCGCGCTGCTCGCATAGCGTGCGGTCCACCTTGCTCGTCGTCACGGTGTGCCGATAGAAGGTGGGCAGCGAGCTCTGCGCGAGTTTCATCTCACTCAGGTGGAAGAGTTGGAGAGCGTCCCACAAGCGCGCCAAGTCCGACCAGCGCACGATGCACCGCCACGAGTGCGAGCCCTCGCGGCAGTCGATCTCGTACACGGCATACGCCTCGTTGCCGCGCTTCGAGGTCGACTGCGTGTACCGCACCTGGAGGAAGCGCACCGAGAGGGCGAGCGCTCGGCGATCGCGAGCCTGCAGAGACTCGACATAGGAGCCGTACTTGGCCATGGCCGCCGCTCGCGTGAGGTCGCGCATGCCCGACCATGCCTGATGCTTCATCCTCCCAACGATGTCGAGCGCAGAGGTTGTTGGCGCCAGAGGCGCCGGCCCGACTGTTGCCTGCTTGAAGAGCCCGTACAGATGCAACTTCTGTTCGCTGCTCAATTTGCCGGCTGGGAAGTCGGCCGCTGCCGCGGCTGCAGCCTCAAAGGACGCCGCGAGCGCATTCGCCTCCTCTAAGGCAGCGGTAGAGACCTCCGCCACTGGCGCCTCCATTGTTATTTACAGCCGATACTCTCTCGGAATGCTAGACCATGCTTCTGTGGGGAAAAGCGGTCGCCTGCATGCAACGAGAGGGGCAGGGGGAAAGGGGGGGAAGGGGGGGAAGGGGGGGAAGGGGGGAAGAAGGGGGGAGAAGGGGGTCTTGTGGGGAAGTGGAGTCCACCGCGCTCGAGCTCGGGCACTTCTTGGGGAGCACGAGGGCGGCGGGCGCGCCGACTTAACGCCGACGGCGTCGCCGATCGAGGCCAACATAGCGACCTGTACTGGCGTTTGGCCTTGTCTTTGCCCTCGTCTAACTCGGGGTCACTGGCTTGTTCGAGGCGCTCGCGCCCATGCCCGTGTCCACGTCCATGTCGTCGGCGGCGGCAGCTTCGTCTGGTTGTTCTTGTCTTTGCCGTAAGACGCGACACTCACCGAGGAAATATAGTCGCCTCGCGTACGTGTCGACAATGCCGGCGTACCCTGCCGCCGTCCGGCCTCCCGACCAACTTGCCAGCAGGTTTTGCGGGTGGACGAATCCAACAACCACCGCGCTACCGTTGGTGAACGCGTAGCGCGGCGCGGAGAGGCCGTACTGGTCGCCCAGGAGAGAGCATCGGGGCGTCGCTGTCGTCGCTGTCGTCAGCACCGCCGTCGTCGTGATAGGAAGGCGCCTTCCGAGACCGCTTGCCCATCTCAAGCTCGAAACTATGTATCCCAAAATGGTTGTGCGGTAGCGTGCAGCGCACACGCTGACTCATGACGAGAAGGATCGCGCCACAAGTTGCCATCGCGCCCACACTGCCGCTTTTGCCACTGCCAAGATGCCGCTGTGAGCTACTTGAGCTTCGTCAGAGATGTCAAACTCGGGGGCCACGCCCCAGTACAGGAAGGCCCAATGGACCTGCGGCCGTACAGATTGGGGAAGATTTTCGTTGATGCCATAGTGCTCGGCGCGCGGCGGGTTGACGGCCGCATCATCTGTGGGCGGTGGCGCGCATGACGTATCTCCCTTCTTCGACGTATGCAAGAAGGGTCTCCTGACCGGCGCCGGCTGCACGTGCGGCGCCGCTCGCGCCTGCAGCGGCGAACGTGCCGACTGCATCCAAGCACCGCCGCTGCCGAAGCGAATAACTTCGCTATGGGATGCGGAACTTTTGTTGGTGGCATAGACTGCGCAGCCCGGGGCACATGGAGGAGGGTCTCCGCGGCTCCACGCCGGAACGCCAAGCCAGCTCTCTCGCCCGTTGTGCAGACGTACACTAGCAGCCGACCCGAATTCTCTGCACCGACACGACCCACGCGCCAGCCGGCACAAGCAGCACCTCGTCGTTGGCCTTGACACCTTCGCGCAGCATGTGCGTGTATAAGCGCCGCGCCATGAGCAGCTGGTCGGCGATGGCAGTCAGCGGCGGCAGCTTCGTCTGGTTGTTGTCTTTGCCGTAAGACGCGACACTCACCGAGGACAGGTCTGTGAGCGGGCCTTCCTGAATCGTGTCGACCGAGTGCAGCCACCCGGGTGGGATCCACAAGACGTCGCCCCCTTCCTGCGTGATGCATACCGCTGGTGGAGTGGCTGGTGGTGCCGTGGGTAACTCGTGATGGTTGAGCTTGGCGAAGGTCCCATCCCACGTTGAGCCCACGCTGATCAACGGTCCATCAGCTTCATCAGCAAAGGCAGCTGCGGGCCTTGGATGCATGGTTTGGCCAATCTTTGATGAGGAAGAAGGGCGCAAAGGACGCCACTGCCCAACCTGCCCGCATGCAAGACGGCTGCCGCTTCGGCCTCAGCCGGGCCAGCCCCCTCTTGATTCATGATTGGCGTATGGCGATCGCGGCATTCACCCGGGACAGGGCGGTGTGGCCTGGCAGTGAAGTGAAGTCATAGTCAACACTCAGTTTGAAATCAGGGTATCGATGAGGAAAGGATGCAAATCCAAATATATAAATCCCTCCCCAGTCCCCTACCCGCCCTTGGGTAAAACAATTAATTTAATAATTACCTCGGTAACCAACCGAACGAATTGCGGAACGAATACACGCCGGAACCCGGATCCCTGCAGGCACAGATGCTCGAGCCCCGCAACGAGGGCGGCGCCGTGCTGCGCGAGCGTTGCCGGCTCCAACTTCCCAAGCGTCTGCACCTACCGCCCGGCCGAGCCCGAGCGCACGCCTGCGAGGGTTCGAGTCTCTTCACCTCACGAGGTTTTGTACTTAAGCCCACGCAATGGCGCGAACTTCCAAAGCAAAATCAGGTGGGAAGCACAGTATCTGGTACAGTTCAGTAGGAAGTGTGCGTCTCATAGTCTCGCGTCTCCGGCTCTCCGCGCCTGCCGGCTGGCCTGCCCCGGGGCATCATCGAAAGAGAGGCAAGCGGCGCGAGAGCACGCCCGTCGCTCGGAGTGCTTGCGCTAGCGCGGTGATCTGCGCGCGCGAGTGCGCCGCTGAGAGTGCGATGCGTAGCCGCGACGAGCCCGCCGGAACCGTCGGTGGCCGGATAGCCGGTACATGGAAGCCCTGGCGTAGCAGTGACGCGCTCGCGCCCAGCGCGGCGGCGGCATCGCCCACGACGATGGGCACAATGTGGCTTCCTCCAGGCTCTAGCCCCGCCGCTTGGGCGAACAGGTCCACGTTGGCACGTAGCTGGGCGCGGAGCGCGGGCGTCGCGTGCTCAAGCGCCGCCGAGGCCGCCGCGAGCACGGGAGCGGGCAGCGCTGTCGAGTAGATGCCGGCGCGTCCGCGGGAGATGAGTAACTGCTTGAGGGGAGCACTCGTGGCCACGAAGCCGCCGTGCGCTCCGAACGCCTTGGAGAGCGTGCCTACGTGCACATCGACCTCGTGCGCCACGCCCGCCGCCTCGGCCGCACCGCCGCCGTGCTCGCCACACACGAGCGTCGCATGCGCTTCGTCAAGGCAGAGCAACGCACCATGCCGATGCCGCAGCTGCACGAGGCCCGCGCAGTCGGCGTAGTCGCCGTCCATGGAGAAGAGCGAGTCCGAGACGATGAGCTTGCGCGGCGCCGAGCTCGCGCTCAGCAGCGCGTCCAGATGCTCGAGGTCGTTGTGCCGGTAAATGTGCAGCGACGCGCCCTGCCGCCGTCGGGTTGCAAGCAGACTACCATCGATGATCGACGCGTGGTTGAGCTCGTCGGAGAAGATGGCACAGTCCTCAGCGTCAGCGAGGGCGCCAAGCACGGCCAGATTAGCAGCGTAACCCGTGGGGAACAAAAGACACTCCTCCGAGCTCTTGAGCGCCGCGAGTGAGCTCTCGAGCATGCGGTGCGCCGCCGTGTACCCACAGACCAGCGCAGACGAACGTGGCCCACAGCCGTGCTCACTAGCCGCGGCTGCCGCCGCAGACCTCACGGCAGGATGCATACTCAATCCAAGGTAGTCGTTGGTCGCAAACATCGCGAGCTCCACTGGCGCTCCTATGCCGACCTTCGGTGCCTCGCCAACACTCGGCATGTTGCTCACCCACTGCCTGTGCGTGGTTTCGTCCACATATACCGTGGAGGCGACGTGAGGCGAAGGGGTGACCGTGCGCAACGAGCGCAGCAATTCTTGGCTCGCGAGGCTGCTGGTCTTCTGCTCGCACCACTCCAGCCACGCGGTCGACGCCATTTGCGAAAGTCGAGGTAAAGGCTGTGAATTCACACTTTGCTACCGGTACCATGGATGATCATAAAGAGCTGGATCGTTCTTTCTTTTCATGGAATGATTGCATGCAACCTAATATGCCTGTGGCCGTCGCAATTTTCTGAACTGAACTGAACTGAACTGAATTGTGAGCGTTGTGCGTGCAGCGCGGTACGGCAAGTTCCATGTACTCTCACGCGCCGGCATCTCCTTCAAATTCCCCCACCGCAATTCAGAGGGTCCCGCCTGCCAATTGATAGTTACCTCGATACAATTTCAATACTTCAACGCGCGAGCTCGGGTTCTCCTGGCGTTCTTCCAAGTTAGGATTCCTACCGGGTACGGGACAGAAAAGCCTCATGTACGCGGTTTTGCTAGCCGCCATCGGCTTCGCTCCTATACGATCGACATTCTTTCACGCCCAACCGCAGCTCTTTCTTCAGAGAGTGCAAGCGCAGCAGACATTCACCACCAGCCGCTCTGGGCGAGTGGCGTGCATGGAGACACACACGAAGGCCACCTTCTTCGAGAACGGCCTTCCAGATGAGCAGACGTTGCGCGCTGCGCTCGAGTCGGCCTTCACCGCGATTGACCGCGATGACAACGCGGAACTCGACTCCGAAGAGCTGGCCCGAGCGGGTTTCGACCCCGAGCTACTTCTAACTTGGCTGGATGTCAACCGCGACGGGAAGATCTCACGCGACGAGTTTGTTGAGAGCCTGTTGGAGCTGTACTCGGGCGACAGCGCGTCGTCGATGTGGAACCAGAAGGAGCTCCGGCGGCGAGTACAGCTGTACTCGGCCGACAGTGCGTCGTCGATGTGGAACCAGAAGGAGCTCCGGCGGCTCCATGAGCTGCTTTCCGGCGGCTCAGTTTGGGGCAGTCGCACCGTGCTCCGCGCCATCAACGCGCCTCGCTTTGAGCTCATCTCGCTGGTGGCTGTGCTCGTGACCGCTCTGTGCTACGCAGTGGGCACGCTCCCTGAGCTGGGCAACGAATCGCGCTTCTGGCTCAATAACGTCGAGGCCGACTTCACGGTGGTCTTCTTGGTCGAGTTCGTGCTGCGCTGGTGGAGCCGTTCGTTTTCATTGAAGTACCTGCTCAAGCCCACTAGTTTGATCGACCTCCTCTCCATCGTACCGACCTTGCTGGCCATCTTAGTGACCACCACGACAGTCGGGCCCATGTACGATCCGATGCTGCTCGAGGGGTACGACGGCTTCGTGCTGCCCGACCTGCAGGATGACGGCTTCGCCTTTCTGCGACTCGCCCGTGTGCTCCGACTCCAGCGATACGTACAGGACATTCGCTCGTTCCGACGTTTCGAGGCAGCGCTGGGCTTCAACCCGCTCGACGTCCAGCCCTATCAACTCGAGGTGGCGCGTGTGGTGTCCTCAATCTTCACCCTGCTCTTCGTGTCGAGCGGGCTCATCTACAAGGTCGAGCACCTGCAGAACGAGAAATTGCCCGACTTTTTCACCGCGCTCTATTTTGGGCTCACGACGCTCACCACCGTCGGCTTCGGCGACATCGTGCCTGTGACAGCCGAGGGGCGGCTCGTCGTGAGCGTCTCCATTCTTGCAGGCATCGCCATCATTCCCGTGCAACTCTCGAGCCTTGCAGAGGCCATCGTCAACCGAGGCAGCAGCGGCGCCACGGCAGGTGCCAAGCCGTTGCAGGGCACCGCGAGCTCCGCAACATGCGGGCTGTGTGGTGCGACCGGGCACAGCCCCAAGGCCAATTTCTGCTACAATTGCGCCGCGCCGCTGTAACACGAGCAGTAGCCTACGACAGTGCAGTTGACGAGAGAGAGAGCCGCGTGGGGCCCGGGGCCAAACTTTCCCATCGACATCCCGATCGGATCGACGCATATCCGATCTCGTGTTGAGTGAGGATATCGACGAAGTCACCTCCATCGGCCCTATGTCATTTGCCGCTGCAGGCCCCGCTATCGTCGCGTTTTGGCTCGCTTGTCAATGTGCTAGAACTGCACATCGCCGAGGCGCAAGCGAACCGAGCTGCCACGCCTGAGCACGGCAACTCCGATCACGGGCTCGACATCTCCTCTCGCCTCGTGTCCGAGTCGTGCCTTCTCGCGCTGCGCCAGCTAGCCGGGGTCACGTCGCCCAAGCTCGGCCCCGTGCTTCAGCGCATCGCGGACGCGCTCGAGCCATGCCTCTTCTCCCAGACTCACCGCGATGCCATCGGCCACCGGCTCTCATACGAACAGGTTGCCAAGCTCGTGCTGCAGCCCCAGCTCGCGGACGCGGCCGAGCGCACCGAGGACGCCGAGGCCGCGCGTGTGCGCACGCTCGGGCAGCTCGATCTCGAAGAGGCGATGGCTATCAGCCTGCGGCGCAGCCTCGAAGAGCACAGGGTGGCGCTACGCAAGTTGCAGAGGCAGTACGAGGCGCTGCAGGTGAGGGCCGAGACCGACCAGCGCGAGGCGAAAGCCGAGCTGGACGCACAACTGGCCGCCTGCCAGCTCGAGCACCTCGCAGAGAGCGCTGCGCTCCACGCTGAGCTCGAGCGTCTGCGCGAGAGCCACGTGGACGTGAGCCGCGTGGACATCGAAGGCTCCGAGATGAACAGCGAGATGAACTATGAGGGCGTTGATGCGAGCGCCGCGCTGGCCATGCGCCACTTCGGAGAGCTCGTCGTTGCGCAGGCGCAGGCGGACGCGGCGAAGGCCGATCTGCGCGCCTCGGCTGCGGGGCGCATCAGGGCCGTCATTGCGCTCGCGCGCTCCCTAAAGAAGGTTGAGAAGCTCGAGGCGGAGGTGCTCAGGCTGCGTGCCCGTGTGAGCCAGAGGAATTGTACAAAGACCGAGTAACGCGAGTGTAATATGCGGTTCGTGTGCTGTGTGTACATACGGCTCGTTTTTCGTTGCACCAAAGCTCTACGCGTTACGACGGCCTCACCGCCTCGAGTGAACCTCGAGTGCGCCGCCGAGCTGGTTCTTGCACAAAGCTGGGGCCCCACGCCCAAGACCTGAGCGACGGCCAGAACAAGGCACGCTGGAATTGGAACACACTCTGGATGCATGCAATAAGCTCCTCATAGGTACGCGTGTGCGTGCGTGTCTGCACCATTTCCACGACCGCGTGCGCCTCGTCGAGTGGGACTGTCGTCGGCTCGCTGCCTGTGCCCAGCAGCCAGCGTGGCGTACGGTGCCGTAGAGAAGATGATGCTGTGGTCCTCCCCAGCGTCGTCGGACGAGTCCGCCGCGTCAGAAGCGGCCTCGTCCTCTGAGTTCATCTCCATCTCTGATGAGCCTCCTGGAGGCTTCTGGTACCGTGACTGCTGGGACGTCTTGCGCCGACGAGCGGAGACAGCTGCGAGCGCCTTGTCGCGAATTTCGCGCCGCCGGCGATGCTCGAGGCATGAGCGCACCATTGCTCTTGAGGCGGCGCCGATCGCGACAAGGCTAGCCAGCGTGGCCACGGCGACGACAGTTGCTGAGCTGCTGTCGATGCCTCCGACGGGCACTCCTGGCGGAGGCAAAGTCGGAGGAGCATGCGGCCACGCTGCAAGCAGTGGCGGCACGGGGCAAGGAGACGGTGGCGGCCGCGGAGGCGGATAAGGCTTGGGTGGCAGCGGCGAAGGCCATGGCGGCGAAAAAGGGAGGATCGGTGGCGGTGGCGGCGGAGGTGGCGGCGGAGGTGGCAGTGGAGGTGGCGGGGGCGCCTGTGGAGGAGCAGGAGGTGTAGACGGTGGAGGCGGCGGAGGTGGAGGCGGTGGAGGCGGTGGTGGCGGAGGGTTCCCAGGCGGAGGGCTTCCAGGCGCCTTAAGGCTTAGCGGTATCGTGTTAAGCAACATGTCAATCTTGGTCACTGCTGAAGCGGGCGACGGGGGTGGGTGCTTCATCGATCGCGAAGAATGTGAAAAGAAGACTTTTCGTCTTTTTCATATCGCCTTCAATTGCATGCATGACTACAAGCAAACGAGTTAGATTGTAGTGCCCCTGGTTACAAGAGTAGGTACTACAACCCCGAAAGCCAGACCCCGAAAAGTCGAAATCACTCTCCTGCAACCACACTCCCATCCGATCGGCTCGCATACTTGTCAAGAAGTTGTGCCCGCATGTTGAGCCGCTCGAACATGACGCGCGTGAGGCACATGGTCTTGAGCTTGCTCGTGGCCTTGACAGAGGCGTACCGCGTCTCCTTCCGGAGAAGCGCACGCGAGCCGAAGACGTCGCCACTCGCCATCTGCGCGAGCAGCACGTCGCCCTTGCCCTGTTCGGTGCGTATCGTCTCCGCCGTGCCCGAGATGATCACGTACAGAGCGTCCCCCTCCTCTCCTTGCTCAAAGACCCAGTCGGCCTCGTCGAATGTCACCTCAACCATGCAATCGCGCAGCTGGTCGAGCTCCTTGGGCGAGAGCTCGCTGAAGACCTCGGCCGAGGCGATCGAATGCATCAGGCGCGTCTCGACGATTCGAAGCGAATCCACTACGCTCTCGGCCGTTGCCCGCTGCCTGGGGAGCTTGGGCTCGGACGAGACCCGACTTTTGGCGCTGGCCACCTCGTCGGCGGACCAAGCTTGTTCGAAGTACTGGCCATCGATCTTGATGAAGCTGTCCACGGTGATGTCCCTCAGAAAGAAAGCAAGTTCCTTCTTGCTGAACTCCGTCTTCGTACGCAGGGCCGCCTCGAGCGCCTTGCTGAAGATCTCAGTTCCTCTCCTTGGCCTCGTAGGGCCGACGTTCTTCCACTTTGCACCAAGAACAACGCCCTCGCCGCCGCCGCCGCCCTCGCCGCCGCCCTCGCCGCCGCCCTCGCCGCCGCCCTCGCCGCCGCCGCCGCCGTCCTCGCCGCCGCCAAACGAGACGAGGGTGGCTTTCTTGAGCTCGGCGCCGCGCGTGCGAACTTTGGCAAAGTTGGCGGCCTCGAGCTGGCTGATCTCGAGGTTGGGTGCACCGTCGCCCTCTCGTGACGTGTTGGCCTCGACGATGCGTGCAACGTAGTGCATCAAGTGATCCACACACCGAGCGATCGGTTGTCGCGGGCCGCTCGCCGTGGCGCGCTCGAGCGGCTGCTTACGCTGGTGCACGAAGCGGCGGAACTCGGTGGTTGCTTGCTCCTCGAGGGTGAGCAAGTACTGACCCCCGTCCGCCGCGTGCGCTTCTGCGATCTCTTCGTCCGTCGGCAGCGCAAGGATGGCAGCGAGTCGGACGATGGCCTCCAGAAAATCTTGGTAGCTCAGATTACGCAAGGCACGCTCGGAAGCATTCGAATAGTCGTCGCAGCACCGGATGCGCGACCAGAGGAAGATGAGACGCGCGTCGCACTGCGTGAGCTGCTCGTTGGCGAAGAGTCCGAGGTGCTCCAGCAGAGCAAGCCACTCGGCCAACGAGAGCAGTGAGCGCGTGTCGAGTACGTTTGCACTCGCGCCTTCGTTCCCCTCCGCGTACTTGACGTACAGGGCGCGCAGCGAGGGCGCGTGCCGTCGAAGGACCAAGGAAGTCGACTTGATGTACAAGTAGCGCGCGCGGAACGCGTTCGTGTTGTGCATGCACTCGGGCGGCAGGTGGAGCTCGAGCGAGCGGAACAACTCCTCGAGCGCGTCGGACACGTCGGCGATGCGCCCGCTCCTCACGTACTTCTCGATAGCAATCCTAATGATCACCTCCATGAATTCGTGCCGGTTGAGTCGGCTGGGTCGGTTGTGCTTGTCGAGGTGCACGGTCGATTTCTCGGGCGCGTCGACCGTCAAAAAGATCAGCTCGATAAGGCGAGCGGGGAAGGCGGGAGAAATCAGTCGCCCATCCCTGCAAATGCACAGCAAGCTCGTCACACCGATGTCGAAGACTTCCGGCTCGTAGTCGCTGTTGCCCGACAGGTTCTTCACATTCCTCGCGTCTTTGCCTGCGTAGTAGTCCAGCACGCCGTACATGAAGCGCGCGTGGCTGAACAGCGTCTCTCTGACCTCCTCCACCTCATCAGTCAGCAGCTCGCCCTCTCTGTCCGCGCGTGCCCCTCGCATGCCTGCATCGTCACTGTTGATGATGAGCTTGAGCAGGCCGTGCCCTCGGCGCGCGAGCGACCAGTCGGCCTCGAACATGCGTCGAAGCGACTGCTGCGTCTCGTACAAATCGCCCGAGAGGGACGTCTCCTTGCGCGGCGCCCACAAGACTGAGTCCTCGACACGCCACGTTTTGGCCTTGCTGTTTGTGCGTCTGTCGCCCACACTGCCGCCCAAGCGTGCCGCGCGGCCCGCCTCCGCTTCCGACATGGTCATTGGGAGCGGCTTCCTCCAGTCAGACGCGTGCCCCACATACGGGCCAAGCACCGGAAGTTCCACAAAGAAACGGTTGCGACGAACCTCGCCAATGCCGTCCTCGAACGCGTCGTTGAGCTTTTTGCTTTCGTGCTTGGGATTGGAGAGACCTTGGAGCAGCTGGGCCACACGGCCTGCGCGCCGATGATGCCGCTTCTCAAAGTCGTGCGTAGCCTGCGAGACGTGCACAGGCAAGTCCTCACCCATGCCCACGTGCTCTATGTTTCCCACGCGGAAGCTCTTGACGGGGTTGAAGGGCTCCAGCTTCGAAGGGGGGATGGGTACGGAATTGTCAGCAACCTCTACGCGCGCGCGCGAGAAAAGGTCGAAGTCGGACGACTTGACCGCCTCCATGTACTTGAGCTGCTCACCAGTCGTCTCCTTGTACTTGTCTCTCATCCGCAAGAAGAGTGTATGGGGCGAGTCGCATCGATCGTTGATCAATCGCATCGAAGCATCTACGCTTATGGTGCTCATAGGGATCGAGGGCATGAGCGGAACGCTGGAGCTGTGAGGCGGCGAGCTGCGCTTCTTGAAGGATTCGGAGCCCATCATTTTGACGGTAATGAAAACACAACTGCATAATTACTCCTAAAAGCAAAACTACGTCTTGAGGCTACACAGGCTCTTTTGCATGCAGGCTCATCTCTTCCGCTGTCGTTCTGTCGAGTCTCGTCTGTGCACGAGAGGCAAGCGGAGGGGGTCGCTCCGCTCGATTGCGACTCTCGGCGGCCGTCTGCGACTCCCTAAAGGACGGGACAGGCGCGAGGTTCTCGAGCGAGGGTATACATCATAACACCGAGGGGAGGTGAGTCAGTCGAGTGAGTCAGCTGTCAGGACCGGACCGAACGACCGATCTGGATCTCGGTCTCTGGGATCAGCATCTGGCATGAGTGTCATCGCTTAGTCATCGATCGCGAGGCCGCGAGGGAGGGGAACGTGGCGGAAGAGACAAGACGAGAGTGAAGAGGCAGCGGTGATGGGCGGGGTGAGTCGTGGCGTGATATAGGTTATAGATAGAGCGACCATACGCAGCCCATACCGGTGCGTTCGGACGCTCATCTCACACACGACACGACAGCGCCACAGGGTTGGCCGTATCTCAGAGACAGCTGCTCCGCGTCATGGCGCCTCCTCCTGCTCGTTGGCCTCCGCTGCTTCACCCTGTCGCTCGGCGCTCACAACGGCGCTCATGAGCGCTTGCATGCGCTCCACATCAGCGGCGGAGAGCGCCACGCGGTCGCGCGAGTAGTAGGGACTCATCACATCCGACGACGCGTCCGAGTGGCCGAGGCCGAGGCAGTGTCCGATCGCGTGCAGCGCCACGGGCAGCAGGGCGAAATAGTGCTCCTCGCCCTTGAGGAAGCGCCTGTGGGGATGGCGAGATGCGCGGCCGTAGGGCGTCGTGTTGGGCGCCCCGACTCGGAGGAGCTCCCACTGCTCCATCTCGTCGAACGAGATCGCGTCGTGCCGGGCTCTGACCAGGCAGCCTCCGGGGCCGTCGAAGACGAAGTTGTTGGCGGGGGAGAGGTCGACGAAACGGATGACGATGTCGGCGTCGGCGCTCGCGACGGCGCTCTCGTCGACGTGAACGAACGTGAGCCCCGAAGGGACCGCCCAAGCTGTGAAGGCAGCGGCCAGCTCGCCCACGACGTCGCTCACCTCGAGATAGGCGGGCACGCTCGCGCCGACGAGGCGCCATCGAACAGTGGCCCGATAGGGCGGCGGCGTGCCCGCCACCTCCGCCGGAGTCTCGACCGCATCATACAGAAGGCCGCTCGCTACGAGCGCACGCCGCGTCCGCGGCCCCACAATGCCGTCCGCCTCGTCGACGCCAACCAGGCCGGCTGCTAGCTGCACCGCCTGCACGGCTGCACGTGTCCGCGGACCGAAGACGCCGTCGACCTCGGGGGGGTCTGCCACGTGATCCGCCAGCAGCATCTGAAGCACCGCCACCGCCTCCGCCTCCGCCTGCGCCTGCGCCTGCACCTGTGCCTGCGCCTGCAACTCCGCGGCCGCGCCGCCCGCACCAGCCGCGGCACATTCCCTCAGCATGCCGAGGGAGGGGGGGAAGCGTGGCCCGCAGAGGACAGGCGCTGGTACAGCCGTCCCGTCGCGTTCCTCCAGCTGGCCGTTCGGGTGTTCGATGAGTACATGGAGCCGCGTGCTGCGCGCTGACAACCCATTACTCTCGAGGGCCGCCGTCACATCGACCGTCACGTCGACTATGACGTCGTCCTCATCGTCCTCGTCGGCCTCCCCAACCGGCGCTCGGTACGGCGAGCCCGCACGCATCGGCCGCAGCAGCCGCGTTGGAAAGAAGACGACCCCAAACCCCGCGTAGCTGGGCGCGTCGAGCAGCCTTGTGCGCCAGCTGGGCGTCGTCGTGGTCACGTCCGTCGCGATGCCGAGGGCACCGCCGGCGCCGGCGGCACTGGTGGCACCTGCGCCGGCGGGCGGGCCTGTCCGCAGCGGTGAGATCCACGGCCTACCGGTACCCTCGACGCCGTACTGAGAGCTCACGAAGACGTGTAGCACGCACGGGCCATCGAGCAATCGCACATCGACCTTCTCAAAGAGCGCCACGTACGGCGGCGCGGCGCCCCGCGCCGCACCAGCCAGCGCCATCCCGGGCAGCGAGTCGTACGCAAAGCCGAGCGCATACCCTGGTCTGAACGCATCGCGCGCGTGGAACTGCGCGCCGGTGTGCGGGTTGACGAAGCTCAGGTACGGTCCGAAGGGGCCTGTGGGGAAACCCTTGGAGTGCAAAGCTAGCGCGTCCAATGGGTGCGTTGGGAGCGGCAGCGGCGAGCAGCCCCTCTCCATCTCGACTGCGGCGTCGGGGTGAAGCTCCAGGTACTTTGCAAAGAGTCGATCGAGGGTGGCGAGGTGCAGGGGAAAGAGGGGATGGAATGCGCACTCACCCGAGGCCATCAGCCCTCCCGCGATCCCGAGTACCGTATGGTGCAGCTCCTCGAGCGACACGTGGCGCAGGCTGGCGCCGCTGTAGCGCGAGCACGCGTGCACTCGGTATAGGGGCGCGAGCAGACTCGCACACGCCCTCTCGGCCAAGCCGCTGCGCTCGAGAGCGCCGCGGATGTCGTCGTCGGAGAAGATCGAGCTGAGCCGATACCCGTGGGACGTCCCGACCGGCACGGCGCGATTCGGGAAGAAGGCGTTCTCAAGCTCAACAGCCATCAAGGCGTCGCGCACGACCGACGGCACGACCTCGCCGGCACGCGTGGGGTGTGTCCAGTCCCAATAGGGGAGTCCCAATGTGCCGTCGCCGCCGAGGGCGAGGTCGGCGCGGCGCAGCATGCGCTCACACTCGAGCAGGTATGCGCGATGCCACGGCGGGAAACTCACGCGCCGGTGCGTGCAGTGCTGCTCCACCTCGACCGACGAGCCACTCACTGAGCCTCCAACTGAGCCTGTGGTCTTCGGCAGTCCCGCACGCAGTCCCGCATGCAGCGCAGCAAGCCGGTACGCTTGGGACGTGCCGGGCACGCCGGCCACATTCTCGCGTAGCTTGAGCATCGCCTGCACGAAGCGCTTGCGCTCCTCGGCCCCCAGCGTACGGCACTCTTTGCGGGTGACGATCACCCGCTCGTCCAGTGGAGCCTCGAACCACTTGCCAGCGTGCGGCAGCGACGTGAGCACAGCTGCGGCATGCGAGTGCGGCGGCGTGTCCGTCGCCTCCTTCCCACTCGGGATCTTGCCGAGCACTGGCGATGGGACGAGCCCGGCCGTAGGTCGAATCCAGCCGTGGGTGCCATCCAGCGGTCGAAGAGCCTTTCCACCCCTTGGCGGCGGCGGCGGCGGCGGCGGCGGCGGCGGCGGCGGCGGCGGCGGCGGCGGCGG
>JWZX01002827.1:0-17728 GCA_001275005.1 Chrysochromulina tobinii
GGCCTGCGCGCCTCGCGGCCGCGACGGCGTGGCCGTGCTGCGGCCTGCGCGCGCTCGGCGCCCCGGCCCGTCGGCCGGCTGGCGCCCAGCGCACGACACCTCACAGGGGACCCGCTCGTGGGCATTTAGTTGCGCTTCCGAATGCAGCGTCGAAATGCAGCGAATATCGACATCGAATCCAATGTTAGCATGATTCTGGCAACAGCCAACAGGACCTTCATGTAACATGTATTGCATGGCACACAGTTTATCGTTCACACCTGGACCAGCGCCACATACCGGGACCGCTCCTGCTGCTGCTCTCTCTAATCTCAATCGGCCAACGCGCACAGCGCGGCGACACCCATGCGCATCCAGTAGTCGGGCGTCTTGCTGGTCGGGATGTCGAGGTCAAGGATGTAGTTGCTCGAGGCGCCCGTGGTGGTGAGCACACCCTTGCGCTCTGCGGTCTTGTAGAGCGGGCACGCAAAGTCCTTTTTGTTGCGCTCAAAGTTCTGTGCGGGGATGAAGTGGAAGACGGGCATCGTGTCGAACATCTCCTTGTGATACGAGTCGGCGATCATGCTGGTCGCTCGGTCGAATCGCGCGCCCACGATGAAGAAGCCTTCAATGTACACGCCGTCCTTGGGCGGCTCGGGCACCTCGGTCGCCTTCTCGTACTTCATGATCTTGTACGTGTACGAGAGGGTGTCGATGGGTAGCTGGTACCGGCGCGCGTGCAGCTGCAGCATGCCGGTCATGAAGCCCTGCTGGAAGAAGAAGGCGGGCAGGTTGAAGCAGTTGGGCTGCCCTTCCTTGAGCCAGGAGGTGAAAAAGGTGACTCGCTCGCCGAGGTCCTTGAACCAGCCCGAGAGCGGCTTGAGCGACGGGTACGCCACCTTGGTCCACATCTTGGGCACCTGGTTCTTGAGCATCGCGCCAAACATGGCGTCGAGCTCGGAGGACATGACCACGAGACCCTTGATCGAGTTCTGCAGGTCGCGGAGCGAGGTGGAGCAGCGCTTGAGCAGCCGGTTGAATCGGCTCATCTCGGCAAGCAGTACGATCTGGAGCGAGTTGAGCTCGCCCTTGTCGTTGAGCGCAAAGACGCCCTCGCCCGCGTCGGCGCGGTCGAGGACCTTGGGCAGCGCGTGCTCGAGCTGCTTGGCGAGAGCGTCGACGACCTCCTCGGCCGACGCCCCCCCGCTGCCGCCTCCGAGCGCGGGCTGGATGTCCGTCACCGTGCTCAGCAGCCCGTCGCTCTCCTGCTTCTCAAACGTGATCTTCGCGTTCGCATGCAAGCCAAAGATGCCCACCGAGTCGGTGAACGGCAGCGTGTCCACATAGTCGCGGTACCCCTGCAGGTCGGTATCAACGGGCGCGTGGTAGATGGCCGAGTCGTTGGCGAACTCGTAACCGTCCTTGAGAGCGTCCGGTGTGAAAAAGGCCTGCAGGATGCACACGAGGGTGCCCTTGTCGCAAATGTCGGTCACGCGGCCGCCGTAGTGGATCTGGCCGCAAATGTAGAGCAGCGCGTCCCAGGGGATGACGGGCTGCTCGTCCAGGAACATCTGGAGCGTCTGGATGGAGACCTCGAGGTCGGTGTTGTTGAAGTCGTACCGGATGTTCCAGCCGAGCGGGCCGAACTTGCGGCGCTCCTGAATGACCGCGTGGAAGAAGGTGAGGCCGAAGAGCAGCTTCTTCCACTCGGCGCGCTTCTCGTGGCAGCAGTCGAAGATATCCTGCGTCATCAGGCCGAGCCACGTGCCCTTGAGGTTGGCGCGCATGCCCTTGGGTGGCTCGAAGGTCATCTTCGCGGAGCACTGGAGCACGGGCACCGGGAAGTACTTGGCGGGCATCGACGTGAGCCACAGCCGGAAGGTCTCGTTCATGCTGCTCTGCGCGGGGAAGGCCTCGACGATCTTTTCCAACTTGGGCATCCACGATTTGGCGAGATGGCAGTTCTGTAGGATCACCCAGTCGCCATTCTTGGTCGACTTTTCGATGAGCGCGGCCGCGATCGGCCCCTGCCCCTGGCCAAGCGAGATGGCGTGCGTCTTCTCGAGCCGCCCCTTCTCGGTCGCAAAGCGCAGAATGGTCGCCATCGGGTCCGCGCCCGCCGAGAGGACAAAGACGAGCGGGATCGAGGGCAGCGTGTCGGGGAAGACGACGTGCAGGTCGAGGGGCGGCTGGTCAATGTACTCGCGCCCCAGGTAGTCGGCAATGTACTCGGCGATGCATTCGACGATCTTCTCCGGACGGAAGACCTTGATGACGAGCAGCCGCTGGAAGGGCGTGATGGACGTGCCGAGCGGCTCGGGCAACGGGAAGACCTGCCACGGCGCATCCGCCTCCATCAGGGGCTTCCACACGGACACGTCGTTGGCGAGGCACGACGCAAAGGCGCTGAGCGGCTCGACGCGCTCCGAGATGACGCACGCGAGCACCCATTGGCTCATCTCGATGCCGTCGGGGCACGCGGGCAGCTTGGACTCGTCGACGATGCCCGCGCCCACGAGCAGCAGCTGCCACTCTGAGGGGGAGATCAGGCCCGCGTTGCGCTGGATGGCCGAGCCGAGCATGAACGAGAAGAGGATCTTGTGCTCGGAGAAGAGGGCGCGCGACACGTTCGTGTAGATGGCGAACGAGGCGTACTTCATCACATTGGCGAGCCGCTGCTCGAGCTCGCTCGCCTTCTCTGACTTTTGGATGCACACGAGGAAGAGCGCGGCGAAATACTCGAGCGAGAACTGGTACATGTCGCCAATCATGCCGAGATCGGCAATGGTGAAGTAGATGATCGAGCCGCGCGTCGCCGCGGGCGTGTACGTGAGGCGCGTGGCGTCGATCTCCTTGTTGGTGGTCTCGGCCTCTGCTACGCGCCCCTGGATGACGCTGGACGTGATCTTCGAGTCTGAGAGCGCGTTGATGAGCACCTCGTCATCGAGGATGTTGCCCTCGGACTCGGAGAGCAGCCGGAGGATCTTATCCTGCAGGTCCTTGAGCTGACGCTTGTCGGCCGCGAGCGTCTTGATGAGCTGGTTCTTGGCGCGCTCGAGGTCGGGCCGCTCCTCGCGCACCACGAGGCCGAGCAGCTGGTCCTCGAGGCCCTCCTGCGTCACGGTGAAGTTGATGATGGTCACCTTGATGCACACCTCGGGCAGGTAGTGCGGGTTGGGCAGCTTGGTCGTCAGGTAGAACTTGAAGTTCTCATTGTAGTCAATGTCCGAGTCGCCCAGCCGGATCAGCGAGCGCCCTCCCTGCTTGTAGATCTGCTTCTGGAGCACCGGCTCGAGCGCCGGATCGAGCTCCTCGCCCACGTCCTCGAGGATCACTGGAGAGCCCATTCGGATGGCATTCTCGAGCGTGCGCAAAATGGTCGGGTCGTTGCCCTTGCACACCTTGACCCCGTTCGCCGCCTCCATATTGCGCATCCACTTGTTGGCCTGCGCCTGCGGGTCGATGGCGAGCGGCCAGCGCTTGCCGCGGGTCGCCAGGATACCGTTCTCCGTCGAGTACTCGTCGACGGGCAGCCCGAAGATCTGCCACTCGGCCGTCTCAACCGGATCTCCCATCACCTCGGGCAGAGAGAAGACGGGCGAGGCGGGGATGCCGCGCTCGTTGCACTGCGTGACCCACTGCGCCATGCACTCCTTGCGGAACCCGGTGGTGAACGGGCCGCAGTACGCGATGAAGGCGGCGGCGATGAAGACGTCGCCGGTCAGGTTGTTGTAGCCGGTGCGCAGCGTCTCGACCGTCTCGGCCCAACGCACCGACTCCTCCGCGAGGCCCGAGGTGAGCTTGCCCGCGCGGATGAGCCGTTTGGCCGTCGTGTCCGCCGTGTCCTGCAACAGCTTGCTCTCGGCCACGCACCGGTCGCAGGTGGCCTGCAGGTTCTCGACCTTGGCGATGACCTCGGCGAGCGCGTCCTGCACCTTCTTGAGCTTCACCTGCTCGGCCTGGAGCGTTGCCATCGATTCGGCGAGCACGAGCTTCTTAGGCTCCACCACCTTGGCCACCTCATCGTACACCTTCATCGCGCGCACCCACATGCAGAGCGACTTGGCAGCGGACGACACCTTCTGCACCTTGTCCGGCTCGAACTCCTCGTCGTTGTAGTATTTGAGGATCTTCTTGATGGTCGCGGGCGGGATGTTGTCCTTGTCGTAGTCCTTGAGCCTCTGCAGGAAGCCCGTATCGCTCATGACCTTCTTCGCCGTGTCCCAGTCCGGCGCCGAGCCGAGCAGGATGCACACAGCCTCGAGCACCTTTTGCACGAGCGGCGGCGGCGACTTGAAGTTCTTGATCTCGACGATGTCGTTCTTGGAGAGCGAGTCGAGGGCCTTGATGGCGTTGTTCATCGCGGGCATCGCCGCCTCGAGATCCCGCTTCGCGTCGTCGGCGATCACCTGCACCTTGTCGGCGACCTCCTTGACGGCCGCCTCATCCTTGGCCACCTGGGCTTTGGTCTTGTCGGCCTCGACGCGGTCCTTGTTCACCTGGATGATCATCACCTCAGTCTCCTTGGACTTGCGCTCGAGCTCGGGCTGCAGCGCCGTGAGCGTCTTCTGCATGCCGTCGACCATCGCGTTCGTCTCGGTCAGCTTCTTGATGCCGACCTCGAGGCGCTTGATGCCCACGTCCATGATGCCGCGCTTGACGTCGAGCTTGCCCAGGTAGAGCGCGATCAGCTCGAGGAACGACTTGGGCGTCACGTAGAAGCGCCGCTTGAGCTGCGCGAAGAACTTTTGCGACATGTCGATGACGGTCGTGTGGATGATGGACGACATGTCGATCAGCCCTGTCAGGATCGTCATACGCACCTCGGGGTCGTCGCCGAACTCGAGAGGCTCGAGGAACTGCTTGGCGACGCTCTGGAGCGCCTCGACGGGCCACCGGTCGTACCAGTCGATGGTGCAGCAGTTGATGAGCGACGGGAACATGCGGCAGCGCACGCGGAACGCGGAGCCGACGGGCGACATCGCGAGTACGATGTGCAGGTTCTCGCGCGTGCGGTCGACAAAGAGCTTCTTCAAGTTGTCCTTGGTCTCGGGGATCTCGCGATCCTTGGCGAGCGGGCGCATGCCGTTGGTGATCTTCTCCCACTCATCGTTCGCGAAGAGGTTGGGCACCTCGCCCGAGTTGAGGATGTTGTTGATGTCCTCGACGAAGGACTCCTCGACGACCTGGGTGTCGGCGAAGAGGAAGACGATCGGCGAGCCGACGACGCCCTCCTCGTTCTTGTCGCAGCCCGCGGTGAAGAAGCACTTTTTGAGGTCCTCGCGGAACTCGACGATGCCGTACCCCTTGGTCAGCTCGATCTGGAAGCATTTCATCTCGCTCATGTACGCGGCGAAGCGCGTGAGCGACTGCTTGCCCGAGCCGCCCACGCCGACGAGCATCGCGTTGCCGCGCGGCTGGCGCAGCACGCGCGCCAGGCGAGAGACGTGGTCGATCGCGTCCCAAAAGAAGACGAGCTTCATCTCCTTATTCTCAGAGTTGTACTGGTCGAGGTAGTCGACGAAGAGCGTCGAGAGCTTGTTTGTGTCCGCCACCATCTCGTACTTGCGATCGTCGCGCGGCACGCCCATCTTCGTGTAGTCGCCGAAGACGAGCTTCTGCTCGGAGCAAAAGATGTCCTCATAGCTCTTGCTCATCTTGAACTGCACCTTGAGCGAGTCGACGACCATGCCGCCAAAGTACTTGCGGTCGTCGTCGTCGATGAGGCGGTCGGAAAAGACGCGCAGCGCCTCGTGCGCCCAGAGCATCGCCAGCGTCTCCTTATTCGGGATCTGGTTCGGCCGCATCATGAGCACGCCCTGCACGATCTTGGACACGTCGCGCAGGTTGAACGTGTAGTGCGCCTTGGCCGGGATCGGCTTGAGCTCATTGAGCACCGAAAAGTAGATCTCGACCGAGGACTCGACGATCGGCTTGGCCAGCGCCATGATGTCCGCGTTGCCGTTGATCGCGAGCGCTCCCTCGACGATCTTCGAGAAGATGCGCTTCATCGCATCGCTCGACGGCTGCGTCACGGCGACGACCGTGTGGTGGCGTACGTAGCGCGGCGTGAGCGGCATCTTGCCGCCGCCAGGCGGGCCGCATGCGCAGCACGAGGTCACGCGCACGATGTCCTTGAAGAAGAGCTTCTGCCGGTCGTAGAAGCCCTTGAAGTCCAGGAACTGACGAATGAGCTCGACGGGCGGCGACGCGCCGTACTCCTCGAGGGCGGGCATGTTGACGTCGTCGATGAACATGACGAGCCGCTTGCCGGGCGGTGGGCCGAGGAGCGTCTTCTTGAGCTTGTCGAGCTTGGACTCGATCGCCTCCTGAGTCTGGCGCGCCTTTGTCTGCGCCGAGTACGAGATGTCGATGCGCGTCCAGCTGCCGCCGTCGACCATCGCCGTCATCGCCGCTGCGATGACGACGGACTTACCCACGCCTGACTGGCCAGTGAAGAGCACCGGCCGATCGACGAGGAGCGATTTTGTGAAGACAAAAGAGTAGCGAACCGTGTCGACGGTGGGCACGAGCATCGAAAAGAAGGACGCTTTCGGGTCGTACGTGAAGTCGGGCGTGATGTCCTTCCACGGCTTGAAGTCCTTCGCCGGCAGGTCGACGTAGTAGTCGTGCACGTCGCCGCCGCCCGGGAACTGCACCGAGAGCGAGCCGAGGAGCTCACGCAGCATGTCGTCGAAGGACTGCCAGTGCAGCTCGTCGATGGACGCGCCGATCGACCAGATGAGCGAGAAGAAGTAGATTGACGAGCACACCTTCTTGTTGTCGTCGTGCTTCGCGTCAGCCAGGTCGAGCTTGGCCAGCGGGATGAGCGCAATGAACATGGCGCAGAGCGACTCGATGAGCTGAGAGTCCACCGTGGGCACGAGCTCGCGCTTGGCATCGCGGTGCCACTTGAGGCACACGTCGATCGTGCTTGAGAAGAGGCCAAAGACGTGCTCCGAGAGCGCGGCCGACAGGCGCGCATTCATCGGCTCGCCATACTCGTTCTTCAGGTTCTTGGCGGGGAAGAGCTCGCGCTCGGTCCACGAGGTCACGTACGGGCGCCAGCCGAGGTTCTCGGGGGTCAGGTACACGATGCCCACACGCGAGACGGTCGCGGGGGAGGCGACGGAGAGGTCCTCGACCTCGAAGACCATGTGCATCTTCTTGTTGAGCTTGATGCGCTCGCCGTTGGCCAGGCAGAGGGTCATGTTGTCGTCGAGCACGGTGTTCATGTTCTCGATCCAGATGGCGTCGACGGGGCCGTCGAAGACGACCCACTGGTAGTCGTCCGACTGGCCAGTGAGGGTGACCGCGCCGCGGATGAATGTGGAGCCGAGCCCGTCAGTCCACTCCTGCGTGAGCGGGTTGAACTCGCCATAGAGCTCGCCCATCGTGATGCACTTGGGGTTGAAGATGTAGGTCCTGCACTCCTGCGCCATCGCGGTGTCTTGGTGTTTCTGCTCCTTGAGCTTCCCCTGCGCCGACTGGAGCGCGCGCAGGCAGCACGACTTGCCGCCACCCGTTGGGCCAACGGTCATCACGCCGAGGCGCACGTTCATCGTTTGGTACAGCTCGATCGTCTTGACGACGAAGCGCGGTACGACCTGGAGGCCAGCGCGCACCAGAGCATCCTCGCACGCGAGCTTGAGCGCTCCGTAGTCGACGGCGGGGATCTCTAGGTTCGGGTACAGGTCGCCAATGATGCCCGCGAAGAGGGGCAGATCGTCCGCAAGGAAGCGAGGGATGTTCGCCTCGAGCATCGCACGGATGAGCGAGATGTTCTCGTGCAGCTCGGGGTTGGCGCGCTTCTGCTCGCCCGCCATCACGAGCACCGACTTGACCTGGCGCATGCCGTAGTCGTAGTGGTCCTGCTGCGAGAGCTGCTCGGAGCAGAGCTTGTACATCTTGACCATTTTCTGGGCGAGGACGCGCGAGTCGAGGAAGCCCTCGGCGTACAGCATGATCTCGCCGATGAGGGCGTAATCGGGCACCATCATCGAGACCGGGCGGAAGAGCGCCTTGAGGTTGTCGGGCAGCTCGGTGCGGCCGGCGTAGCCCGGGTTCATCGTGATGAAGACGCCGCACGTCGGCTTGAGCCCGATCGTGTGCCCCTCAAAGAGGAATCGGGAGACCTCGGCGAGGAGCGCCTGCCGGACGGCGAGCAGCTGCTGCGCGACGACCGAGAGCACCTCGATGTCGATCCGGTTGAACTCGTCGAGGCACGTCCAGCAGCCCGTCTGCGCCACGCCCGAGAAGAGCTTGCCCATCATCTTGTAGTCGAGCTGGTCGGAGCAGTTGAAGACGACGCACTGGACGGCGATGCCCTTGGCGAGGTCCTTGGTCGACTCGGTCTTGCCCGTGCCTGCGGGGCCCGCGGGCGCCGAGCCGAGCTTGACATGCAGGCCGCCCGTGATGGTGAGCCAGCAGCGGTCGGTAAGCGGCGTAATCACGAGGCGCGAGAGGCAGCCCTGGTACTCGCACCCGTAGAGGATCTTTGCATTCACCTGGCGCACGACGCAGTCGTCGATCTCGACGTCCCAATAGAAGCGCAGCTGCATCTGCCACGTGAACGAGTGCGGAGAGTCGACCTTCTCCTTGACCATGTCCGTCACGATGTCACGGTTGTGCACGTCGCCGGTGATAAGCGCGCAGAACACCTTGCGGTGCAGCTTGGGCAGCTCGCCGCCCACCTGGAGCGCGCACTCGTTGAGCTCCTGCACCTGGATCCCGTTATACTCCTTGAGCGAGGCGGGCCGGGTGGACTTATCGCCCTGCGAGAGGCGCAGCTCGACCTCCTTGGCCCAGAAGATGGCCGCGACGGTGATGACGATCTGCGCGGCGTGGCCCTTGATCCACGGGATGCGCTCCTCCTCTTCAAATTCGCCCACGGCCACCTTGATGAGCTCGCGGATCGAGCGGAACATGGCGTCCTCGACGGCGCCCAGCCAGCTCTCGACGTTGCCGCGCGCCTTGAGGTTCTTGCCGAGCCCGACCTTCTCGCCTTCGCCCGAGTACATGGCGAAGATGTCGATCGAGTTTGGCTCCGACCCGAAGTCGAGCTTCTTGATGTTGTCGAAGCACTTGATCAGATGGGGCTGCACCGCCTGCGGGTTGCGCGCCTCGGCCAGGATCTCAAGCAGCTCGTCGTTCGAGAGGAAGAAGAAGCGCGGGAAGGCGTTGCGCTTCGTCTCGAGATACTCCTCGAGATTCTTCTGGACGCGATCGAGGGTCGCGTTCGCCTTCTCGAGGTTTTCCTTGAGCTTGGGCGCGGTGGCCTGCTTGAGCGCCGACGGGTCGGCGTTCGTCTTGCGCATCAGCTCGAGCCACATCTTGTTGACCTTGTCGAAGTCCTTGTACTCGTTGGGCAGCTGGCGCTGGATGTCGGCGGCCTTGAAGATGGACTCAAGATACATCCACGAGCGCTGGACCGCAAGCCACTCGTCGAGCGTCTCGGAGAAGAGGCGCAGCTTCTTCTCCCACTCGTCGACCTTTTTCTGCATCGGGCCGACGAAGCGCGAGCCGAGGATGGTCTGTACGGCCACCTGGGTCTCTTCGAGCACGGCCATGACGTCGTCGACGCCGCCGAGGATGAAGACGTCCTTTTGCTCCTTGTACATGTTGAGCCCGAACTCGAGAGTCTTCCAAGCGTTCTCCACCTTGGCGAGCATCTCCTCGAGCACGGCCTCCTGCGTCGCCGCCACCGAGATCCCCTCGATCTCGTCCTTGAACTCGTTCACCTTGAGGTCGAGCAGGTAGCCCAGCGAGAACACTCCCTCGGTGCGATCGATGGGCGTGTGGATGGCCATCTCGATGTTCTCCCAGTGGCGCGGCTGGAGCGCCGTATTGCGCAGAGCGACCACGACGGGCGTCAAGGCCTTGAACACGGTCACCGCATCGGCGAGCTTGGGCAGCACCGTGTTTGTCGGCAGGCCCTTGTCACACTGAGCGACGACCTTGCCATACTTGGCCACGGTGACCTGCATCAGCTCGGTGTTGAGCGTCTCGAAGGGTGCCTTCTTCCATGCCTCTACCTGCTCGCCAAAGTCGTTCAGGCCCTGCCACATGTTGCGCTTGAGCTTGAGGTTCACCTCGAGCGTCTCGACGTCGTCGTACTTGGTCACCGGCACCTTGAGTACCTCCTGGTACGACTCGAAGCGCGCCGAGCTCTCCTTGAGCTCGTTGAACGACGCCCACCAGCCATCGAGCATGGCCAGCGCCTCGTCCATCGGCGTGTGGCCGTCGTAGACTCGCTTGTCTTCGCACTCGGTGCGCAGCTCGCTCGCCTGGTTGCGCAGCTTCTCGATCGACGTGTCGATCGAGCCCACGAAGTTGTTGGTCTTCTCCTCCTGCCCGGCCTCGCACTCGGCCACAATGTTGGACACCTGGAGCAGGCCCGAATCCATCATTCGGATCGCCGCGGTGTCTGAGTCCGGCACAGGCACCTTGTACTTGCCCATGAGCTCGTACATGTCCTGCACGAGCTTGCCCCGCTCTGAGAACTCGGGCTGGCGTGCGTTGGTCGTGATGAGGAACTTGGAGAAGGCGACAAAGTCCTCGACGTTGTCGGGCGTCTTGGAGAGCGTCTCGTTCGCATTCGAGAGCTCCGCGAGCAGCTTCTGCGTGTGGTCCTTGGCGAGGCGCGGCAGGGTGCGGAAAATGTCGTCGAGGCAGCGGCGCGGCGAGGGCATGAAGAGGTCCTTGACCCGCGAGTTGTTGGCCGCGAAAATGCCCACCTCGGCCGCGAGCGGGATGTTCCTCATCATGAGCTCCTGCTCGATGAACTTGTCCATCAGCTGTTGCCATTCCTCGAGCGTCGCCTCGGCGTAGGTCGCCATGTCTGTGCTCTCGTTTTGGAGGTAGATGGTCGTGTGCGGCTCGAGCATCGTCGTGTACACCTGCACCTGCGCAAAGTGGGTGTCGAACGACGTCCGGATCGCGTCGCACACGTTGTTGTACTCGTCGTTGTCGTCGATGAGCCCCTTGATGTCGAAGCCCTCGCTGATCTCGGCAGTGTCCTGCCGCCCGTTGATGACGGGCTGCGTGTAGCGCTTGAACGAGCCGTGCGAGATGAGGGTGCCCACCGTCATGAGCATGTTGACGAAATCCATGATCGTCGCGTCGATGCGGTGCGAGAACTCGTGCGCCGACGGCGAGTACTCGATCGCGTCGGGGGCCTGGAAGTAAATGTCGACCTGGAAGAGGGGCTTGTCCTTCACGGGCGGCTTCTTCCCTTTGGCGAGCATCTTCTCGAGCTCGGCCTTCTGCTCCTCCGTCAGCACCGGCGGCTCGTGGTAGCCCGGCTTGACGCTCTCGAACATGTACAGAAGGTCGCTGAGCGACGACATGAGCAGCTGATGAAGCGTCGACAGCACAATGTAGTCGACCACCCGAATGTAGTTGGTGATCTTCTTGCAGACGGAGCGCAGCTGCGCCTGCTGTAGGAAGGAGCGTTTGACGACGGCCTCGCCCTTGCCCGGGCGAGGCGTCGTCTGGTCGCCAGCGCCCGCCGCCGCGGAAGCCTGCGCCGACTCTTCACGCTCAAACCGGTCGAGCGCCGTGTCGCACGCCTGCTGCACCGCCTCGCGTACGGCCTCAAAGAAGTGGCCGAGCTTCTCGCACGTGAGAATCTTGTGCTCCTCCTGCGCGTTCACGAAGGCGTCGAGCGTGTATGTCGAGCCCTTCTTGATCTTGTGCAGCTTCATCTGCGAGAGCTCGACGCAGAGCTTGCGCACCTGGAGCAGCGACGGCTGGAAGGTCGAGTTGAGGATGAAAAGGTGGTTAGAGAGCACCGTGCCGGCGGCGATCATCTTGTCCTTCTTGATGACGCCCCTCCACGACGAGTACGCCTTCCAGCTCTGGTACTGCTTGAAGAAGGGGATCGCCATCACCTCCTTGAAGCGCGACGCCTCCACTTCCCACTGCTCGAGCGGAGTGAACTCGGTCACCTCCTGCTTGCCTTTGCGGTTGCAGTGGGTCACGCCCGCCTCGGAGATGGTGTAGTGGTCGGTTTGGTCCACCTCGTGGAAGGGCACGATCTTCAGGTCGTATGGGTCCCAGATCGCGCCGTGCGCGTTCGCGATGTTCATGTATGCGAACTCGTGCTCCGCGAGCGATGTCCTCAGCATCTGGATGAACCAGAACGGGTCGCGCTTGACGGTGGCGCCGGCGCTGGCGCCGGCGCCGTTGGCTGCAGCAGCGACAGTGCCGTTGGAGGCAGCGGCGGCGGGCGCAGCGGCGGCCAGCGGCGGCGGCGGCGGCGGCGGCTTCGGCAGGCTGCGCGACATCTTGGAGAATGGCATTGGCGCCGACGCCGAGAGCAGCTCCGTGCCGGCGAGCAGCGTGCCCTTTGAGTTGCTGGCCGAGAGCATTGTCGCATCGTGCAGCGATCCGCTGCTCAGAGCCGCGTCAGGCCCGCGCTTCTGGCTCTGGCGCAGCGCAGGCGACTGCAGCGCTGGCGGCGGAGGCAGCGGAGCGAGGCCGCCCGGCGAAGCGACGCCCTGACGGCGTTGCGGCGCTACGAGCGCACCAGGCTTTGAGCCAGGGCCGTACTTGTTGAGCCGGTTGAACAGCATGGCTGCATTGTCCGGTTCTGGCATTGGCACCGCAGAGGCGGAGCGGACAGCAAGAACCAGTCGGCCACTGAAGGTAACAACAGTCGGAAATTCCTCAACCATGCGCAACAAGACAAAACAACCACATTGACCACACCCACGTTCTGCACCAAGCAAGCAAGCAGAATCATTATGCTTGCTTGCTTGTTCTGCAACAACACAACCTACTTCCGGCGCCGGGCATGCGTCATGGCAGCCCGACCTCAAGGGGCGCGACTGCAGCCATCCCAGGGAGCAAGCGGGCGCCGAGGGGTCACCCTGCCGGCGCCAGGCATGTGTCATGGATGCGGAGAGCGTGGCCCGCGCCGTCGCAGTGCATGCCGCGCGGGTCCGTCGCCACGAGGACTAACGCGCCATCCTTAGCGCCATCACATGCGCCGTCCTGAGCGCCATCCGGGACGCCGTCCTGTCTGAGCGCCGGAGAGCGCCCTCACCCGCAGAGGAGATTCGTTACTTTTTGCCGTAGAGCTTGTTGAGGACGGCCCTATGCTGATCCGCGATGGGCTTGCGCTTGAGCTTGAAGGCCGACGTGAGCATCTCATTCTCCGGAGTGAACGTGTCGGCGATCAGAGCCACCTTTTTAGGGATCTCGAAGCCCGTGAGCTTGCCCTTGACGGCGGCGAGGATCTGCTTCGACACCTCGGCGACGATCTTGGGGTCCTCGCACAGCACGGCCACGTCCTCCGAAGCGACTCCGAGCGTCTTGGCGAGCGCCTTCAGAGCCAGGTGCGAAGGGCACACGAGCGCGACGCAGTAGTCGTACGTCGACTCCGCGTAGCAGCAGGGCACCTCGACGAGGGTGCAGTTCTTCATCGCGTTCTCGACCTTCGAGAGCGCCACGTACTCGCCCTGCTGCAGCTTGACGAGGTCCTTCTTGCGGTCGATGATCTGCACGCAGCCGTTGCGGCTCACCTGCCCGATGTCGCCCGTGCAGAAGTAGGTCACGCCATCCGCGTCCTGGACAAACTCGCTCTTATTCTTGGCGACGACGTCCGGGTCCGGATCGGACGGGTCGACGAAGTAGCCCTTGCAGACCATCGGGCCGCCGATAAGGATCTCGCCACGGGGCATCTCGACCCCCTTGAGGGTCGCATCCGAGAGGCGGTACCCTCCCTCCTCCCAGTCCCGCAGCTTGATCGAGGTGCTCGTCGTGGGCGGCCCGATGATTCCTGTCGCGTTCTCGCACGCTTCGCCGATGACGGACGAGGCGCATGTCTCGGTCAGACCGTAGCCCTGGCGCACAGGGCAGTTGAAGCACGTCTGCGCGAACTTCTGGATCGAGGGCGAGAGCGGCGCCGAGCCGGTGATGCATGCCTTGAGATTGCCGCCGAGCAGCGCCTGCACCTTCTTGAAGACGATCTTGTTATAGAACCACGAGGATCCGATCAGGCCCTGGTCGTAGCGACGCTCACCAGCGGCCAGGCCCCACTTGAACAGCTTCTGCACCACCGGCGAGGCCGCCGCCATCTTCTGGTTCAGGCCGATGTACACCTTGTCGAGCACCGCGGGCGCGAAAACCATGAGCGACGGCTTGAGGCACTGCGCGTCGCCCATCGAGCCTCCGGCCGGGAAGGGCGACTTGCCATTGGCGCCCTGGTAGACCTTGACGCCGGTCGGGGTGAGGGTGTGGGGCGAGCCGTACCCGACCTGCATCCCGATGAAGTAGCACATGAGCTCTGCGGCCATCTCCATGATATGCGCGAGAGGCAGGTACGCGAGAAAGACCTCCTGCTCGCCGCTCATCATGTTGAAGCTCTTCATCTTGTCCGACAGGCCGGCGGCGGTGGCGACGACGTTGGCGTGCGTGATCATCACGCCCTTGGGCGCGCCCGTCGTGCCGCTCGTGTACATGATGATCGCAATGTCGGCGGGCGTCGGCGGACGCGGCGCGAGCGGTGCCGCCTGGCCCTTCTTCATCAGGTCTGCGAGCGTAATCACCTCGACGCCGCATGAGCTGATCTCGGCGATGGCTTCGAGGGTCTGGTCGGCGACGATCTTGTCCGGCGTGAGCGGCTCGTCGGGGATGTACACCACCTTTTTCAGGTTGTTGAGCTTCGGGTCCTTGGACTTGAAGACCTTGCCGAGCACCTTGAGCAGCTTCGCGTCGGCGACGACGAGCTTGGCCTTGGTCTGGGCCGCACCGTGCGTGAAGCCCTCCTCGCCGAGCGTCGCATAGATGGTGACGACGGTGAGCCCCTGCGTGAACGCGCCCTGCGCCGCGAGGAACCATTCGCGCGCCGTCTCGGCGTAGATGATCACGCAGTCGTTGGCCGCGAGCGACGCGAGCGACACCATTCCCGAGCCGATCGCGTGCATCTGCGTGTCAAAGTCGGCGTACGTCATCCACTCGTACTCGGACGAGAGCTCGAGCTTCTCGACCTTCTTGCCGTCGTGCTCCACCCAGTGGCGCTTCACGATGCGCCGCTTGCCCGCCGTTTTCATCGCGCCGCCCTTGGCGCACGCGCTCTTCATGATCTCGTAGCCGGTAGTGATGCCTGGCAGCGTCGCCTTGTGCGTCCCGACCGAGTCGCGGTGCCACAGCACGCCCTTCTCGTCGAAGACGCCATACGGAAGCGGCGTCTGCGGGAAGCGGGGCTTCGAGCCAAGCATCCCGAGCATGATGAGCGTGAGCAGCACCGCCGCGGCCGCCATGATGACGGGATCCATTTCGGGGGAAACGAGCGTGAAGCCGAGCATGGAGCTGCGTCGCGGGCGCGGACGAAGGGATGGACTTGTGTGAATACGATGTGCAAACGGGCAGCGTTGCGGCGCGGCACGGCCTCGGCGCACCTCGACATGCGTATGTGAATATGATGTGAACACGGGAGATTGCGACGAGGTTGTGATTCGTTTGCTCGCTACAGTGACTACAGTGACTACAGTGGCACTCGGTTGCGCTTGTTTAGGTCCTTGAGTTGACAATAATTAGCTTGATTGAACTGCACAATACAGCTCGCGCCGCTGGCAGACCACATTACATCTTTTACATGTAGTACACTTGCCTCAGTCTTGACTTGCTTGATAAATACGTTGAGTGAAAGCTGAAAGGGAGAATCTGCGACGGTCGCAAGGGACGGTCGACAGTCGAGTTACGAGAACCGCTTCGTGTCTCTGTTTCGCAAAAAAGGAATCGAATGCCTCGTTGAATGCCTCGTTTTACGTGGTGAGAACTCGAGCTGGGTGCGGCCGTGCCTCCGTTCTTGCTATGGACGCATCTATGAGTCCTTGTACCATCCTTCGCCCCGCGGTGGCGGTGCCCGGACCGCGGACGACGGGAGACGTGTGAGGTTAGATAAAGCCGTGAGCGCCCAGTCCAGTGTGAGTGTCCACAGCTCCGCACATTCGAGAGGCTCATCTTGTACATCTAAAGTAATGGTCGGAAGCGCGGAAGCGCGGAACAACTCCATACTGCACTCACATTATCACTGGCTGGCAAACGACATGCGGTCTCGACGCGGAACGTCACCGTCCCACCACGTCCCACACCTCTGACCTCGGACCTCACAAGTATACAAGAGACTGCTGACTCACACTGATGCACACATACACAGGACAGGTCGCCATGATAACATGCTCACGCTCACTCGTTGGCCACACGCGTCACACTGTCGCGAATGAGAGGTTCTGTCTCGACACTCCGCTGTCGTCACACCGTGCCCGCGGGTTCGTCAGCGGCCCTGGAAGAAATTGGAGACGCTATTGCCGAATTGGGAGACACTGTTGCCGAAATTGTCGAACATGTTTCCTCCCGCTGACGGCTGCTGCTGGAAGCCCGGCTGTTGGTAGCCTGGCTGCTGATAGCCACCGTTTTGTTGGTAGCCTGGCTGCTGAAAGCCACCGTTTTGTTGGTAGCCTGGCTGCTGAAAGCCACCGTTTTGTTGGTAGCCTGGCTGCTGAAAGCCACCGTTTTGTTGGTAGCCTGGCTGCTGAAAGCCACCGTTCGGCATCGGCTGCTGATAGCCGCCGTTCGGCATCGGCTGCTGATAGCCGGGCTGCTGATACCCACCGCCATAGTTGTCGTAGAGGCCCTGCCGGCGCGCCATGTCCTCGAGCCGGCTGAGGCGATCCATGTCGGGACCACTCGTCGGTCCGAGTTGGGAGTCGAGCCAATCGAGACGGCCGCCCATGCCCATGCCGCCGCCCATGACGCCGCCGCCCATGGCACCGCCGTTGCCCATGAGTGCGCGCTCGAGCTCGACGATGCGCCGCTCCAGATCGTACGGCGGCGGCTCCATACCCATGCGATCGTACGGCTGAGGCGGCGGCATCTCGTCGTATGGCGGTGGCGCCATATCGTATGGCGGCGGTGGTACGTCATAAGCGCCGCCGCCATACATCTCGTCCTCGTAAGGTGCGGCCATATCGAGCATGCGGCGCCTTCGGTTCATCGCGTACGGGTTCTGCGTTCCTGCCCACCGAGAGCGTCGCAGCCGTTGCTGCGGCGTGCTCGTCCCGTCGACGAAGCTGTACATCGACGAGCCGCTGTCGACGGCTTCGAGCGCCTCCGAGTTCGCATCAGTGTAAGGCTGAAACGCCGGCCCCGGCTGCCGGTACATACCCCCACGCATCATCGGCCCGCGCCGGTATGGTACCGGTGGTGGCTGGTAGCCGTTCGGCTGCATCCCGTCGTACCCCACCATCCTGCCACGACCCATGCCCATCCTGCCACCTCCTAACGGTCTGCCCATCCGATCATAGTCACCGTACACACCTCCGCGGCCCATGCCACGATCGTAGTAGCCGCCGTTGCCCCATCTCTGGCCCACTCGAGCAGCCACGGTGCCGGCGCCGTCCGCAAAGTTATACATGGATGACTGTCCGTCCACGGCCATCGCGGCGTCGACATTGTACACCATGCGTGGTCCGACGGCGGAGGATCGCGTAGCCGCGAAGCCGCTGTACCGCGCCATGGGCGCGAACGAGGCCGCGCCGAGCACGTGAAGGGTTGAGAAGGCTCCCGTCATCAAAGGTCGAGAATTCCTTCGGCGCTCTGCGAAGGATGGAAAGATTCCACATGCACCAAGGATGGAAATGAGATTTCCATGAGTATGAAGCGTTCGATGGAACTTCGACATGTTTTCTGCGTCACCTTCGGCGTGGCCGTGGGGGGCATTGGCGGCATGCCGGGTCGCTAA